>ML844106.1:15306-37996 GCA_009831015.1 Picea engelmannii | reverse complement strand
TCATGTTGACCAAAAATATTTGTGTACATTTCATGTATGCTATAGTTTAAAACAACATTATTTCATTTGTGTTGATATAAGAGGTGTGTTAAATATTTATGGTATGCATGTGCTAACCTATTGGTCACTAAAACTACATGCCAGAGCACCTTAAAAGATTATGTAACCATAACAAAACAACTGTAAAGTTCGTAAATAGTTTGTTGTTTAAAAATAGCAGAAAAACATTGTTTGACAGTTGAAACTTAGATCCAACTTGAGGTCAAAGACAGACTTAGTTGGAAGCATGTTAGGACCTCATAAAATCTTTATGGTATCAGAGCCCTTGCTGGATAAATCTTGATGATTTTGGACAACATTTTGTGGACAATTCTAGACAGCTTATGGGCATATTTTTGGACAGCTACTTGACAGTGATTTGTAGCAACTTGTTGGTAGAAATTTTGTGGATAGTTGTAGGATAGTTTGTGGAAATTTTCTCAGCCTCTTTTCACACCTACTTTCTAGGAGTGATGCTTATTTTTCACAACCTCTTTTCACACCTATATTTCTAGGAGTGAGGTTGTAGATCTATTGCCTCTTTTCACACCTGTGTTGATAGGAGTGAGGCAGTGTTCTTTTTCAGTGGAGCATTAGAGTGAGTACAGTGGGTAGTCATGTCAGCATCCCAGATGCGAGCAGAGGATAGGCTATTCGGAGATAGCAACTGGTCCCCTTGGAAGAGCAGGATTATATTTGTCTTAGAGGACCTAAAACTATGGAATATAGCTCAAGCTCCTATTGTTGTTCCTCATGTCACTGCTCCCCTCTTGGTGGTAGAGTTCGGGAAGAGGAACAACAAGGAAAAGAGAACTATATTTGATGCAAGGAGGGATCACATTATACCCCAATTGACTGGTAAATACTTTTCATTTGAGATGTTGGCATCCTTGTGCAAGATTTACCAAATATCTAACCATAACCAAAAGATGGTTTTGCAGGAGCGACTCAGAAGCATTCAGATGCTCAAGACTAATTCAGTTACTTCTTACCTTGGCAGATTCACTCATATCATAGATGTTCTTGTATCCGTCATAGAGATAGTGGACCCAAACTTTATGGTGAGGACATCTTTAAATAGCTTCTCCAAACCATGGGGTCCATTTGTTAGAGGCATTATCTCCAGGGAGATTATGCCTACTTGGGACAGACTTTGGGATGATTTCGTACAGGAGGATATGAGACTCACCTCAGAGACTTCAAGATAGTAGTGAATATCTCAAGATGATGAGGATATTTCTCTTTGGACAAAAGGCAAGAAGAAGGTCAGCAAGGGTGCACGACGAGGTCTCAAGTTTGGGGCCAAGCCATAGGGAAAGAGCAGTAGTGGGAAGAAGAGAGATATGAGCAATGTGAACTAATTTTCTTGTAAGAAGATGGGGAACTATGTTGGATAGTTTCCTAACAGGAAGAAGAAGAAGGGTGGTATGACAACTACAGTAGAAGAGGCAGAGTTTCAGACACAGTTTGAGAGGGAGTGTGCCTTCCTTATTTGGTGCACTTTAGTTGAGACGACACACAGCATCTGGTACATAGATAGCGAGGATTCAAGCCACATGACTAGTGTGAGGGATCATTTTAATGATCTCATAGATACAGAGGTTGGGATGGATATTACTCTTGTTGATGACATCATAGTCAGAGTTGTTTGGTCTGGCATAGTTACCTTTCAGAGAGACGACTTGCCACCTATTTATTTCAGGGATGTTCTCTACATCCCTGGGTTGAAGAAGAATCTGATCTCAGTTTCCACTCTATAGTATAGGTGTCTTGAGGTGTCCTTCAGAGGGATAGAGGTCCTCGTACACCCTAAGGGGTCTTGTCTCACCTTAGGGTAGGTGATTGGAGTGAGGGATGGGAAACTGTTCAGATTGATTTTCCATCCACTTCATGCTTTCGAAGCCAGTAGTGACAGTAGTAGTCAGTTATGTGAGTTATGTCAGTGAAGGATGGCTCACCTTCATCATGGGGCTCTTGGAGGACTGAGAGAGGTTGTGACAGGAGTGCCACAACTCAGTTCAAAGCATCAGGATGCGTGCAGAGGGTGTGTGCTTGATAATTCTTTTCTCAGCAGTGACATGAGGTCAGCTAGGGTACTGGATTTAGTACACACAGATGTGTGTGGGACTATGTATTGAGCATCCTTGAGTGGTCATGAGTATAATCTCACATTCATTGATGACTACTCCAAGAAGACCTAGATCTATTTCTTGAAGACCAAGAGTGAGGTCTTTAAGAGGTGCCAAGAGTTCAAATATCTTCTAGAGAACTAGACAGGAAAGAGGATCAAGGTCTTGCAGTTAGATAATGAAGGTGAGTATTCCTCCAGTGAGTTTGTATACTTTTGTACCCATGTAGGGATCAAAGGACAAATGATCATTCATGTAATGTCCCCGGTAGTCAACCCACTGGTCGAGCAATGCTACTATGTAGAACAACATTCTCATACTTATATATATAAGATGCATTAAGTCATATTACACACATTTAACTAAACCATATAGAGTAATCACAGAATTATGTCTAACATGCAGAAATAATGGGATTAACAGTAATTCATGATTACAGCGGAATACCTGATAATTCTGCAAGAATCACAGAGATGCATATACTTATAAATTAAGTATAAAATTAACACTTATCTTTTAAACTAGAGTAATTCCACCAACCACGTGCAGGCCTTCCACGAACCTCCCAGCCTTAGACCACGCTTCTCATCACGCTCAGCAGTGGGTCATCTCCGAGCTGGGACTAAGCTCCACCAAAGGCAAGGAAATCCTAGTCTAGGCTGAGGTTATAGGGAAAACTACATAGAGCAACTAGAAGGATTCTTCCTAGGATGCCTTCTTACACCCACTACTCACGGAATCTCATTCCCCACATGCCTATTCCACCCAGGAGTATGCACTTTCACAAGAACATTCCATCAGTGCTTCACCTCCCTCTTTGGGCCTCAGCAACAGGCCGAATCAGGAAATCTCAGAGCTTCATAGCTGGTGTTGGACTCTCTCTAGGAGAATACCACTTCCCAGTAGACTCCTTCACCTGCAAAGAGTTTCTCACAGGCCTGACAGCCTACCTCTTCAACTACGAGCCTTACAACCCAGTTCTTCAGCCCCTTCTGACTCAATTCCCACATGGTGAGGATAACCACATCACAACCCCACTCAGGAAAATAGAGAGTAACAACCAACAGATAGATCGGGTACAGATTCAGCTTTGCATTGACGGATAGACTGAGTTCTCAAACTCACGAGTCGACTTTCCCCTCCCGACCAGTTCTCTCAACGGAGTATAGGTATGTCAAAGATAGACGCAGACCAAAAACGGGATTAGAAGGATGATGTTTTGGTTTTCAGGAAAACGTCTCGGTTTTGTGGTTTTCAGAGCTACGTGAGGGTCTACGAAATCAAATGCAAAATATGATGGAATGAGGAGCGACCCCCTCCATGGATGACTTCTGCAGTTTTTAACTGCATGTGTCTGGGTCGACACATGTCATCCATGAAGCTGCATGCACTCCATCAGTATGCATTCCTCTCCAGGAACTTAGGACAAAACATAAATTTCACATGGCTTTTGGAATAATATTAAAATATTATTCCCAAGGACTTAAGCCCCTGGGATTAGCCCCTAGGCTCAATACTTAGACTCAGTTTCCAACCTTCCAGCCCCCAATCCCTTACCCACTCCGTGGAAGCTTATTCCCCCATCACTCATTCATCGTGGTCGATCTGCACACAGTGGTGTTTATAATTTTTTTAATGTTTTGCATAATTACATATACAAAAATAGGCTCTTAGCCTTAACACTTAGCTTCTCCAGCCTAATAACTCATAAGACTTACCATCTTATATTAACTTGGCTCACCAACCTATAAAACAAGATTTACAACTCATAAACATGATTACAACAGGACTCGTCCTTGGGGGTATTACAATCCCCTCCCCTTATTTATGCACTGTCCTCAGTGAAAATTTCACACAGTATCAGCAAGATTTCCAAAATCTTCAAAATGATGTGGGTATTCTTCCTGCATAGCATCCTCATGCTCCCATGTCACGTCCTCAGGACCGCATCAGGTCCACTGGACCTTTACAAGCCCTATAGCTCGATTCCGGAGCTATTTTGTTTTCCTGTCCAATATGCGCATAGGATGCACTTGCAGGACACCTTCTTGCTCCACCTGAATCACATTCCAATCGATAACATGATTAGCATCAGGTATTTATTTCTTAAGCAATGAAACATGAAACACATTATGTACAGTCATGGATGCAGGTAATGCAAGCATATATGCAACTAGCCCAATTCCTTCTAGGATTTCAAATGGCCCACAAAATCTGGCTGCCAACTTGGCACAATTTCCCAGCCTCAAGGAAATTTTGTTAGCTTTCACTTTCAGGAAAACATGGTCACCCACTTTAAACTCCCTGTGGATTCTATTTTTATCAACGTAACTTTTTGCTTGTCTTGGGCAGCTTTCAAATTATTCTTAATTTTTAGCATTTGCTCTTCCATTTCCTTGAGCAACTCTGGCCCAATTATTGCCCTATTAGATGGATTATCCTAGCTTACTAGAGTATTGCACTTTTTTCCATAAAGTGCTTCAAATGGGATCATCTTCAATGATGCTTGATACCCATTGTTGTAGGTGAACTCTACCAAGTGTAGGTAGTCTTCCCATTTTGATGGTTTGTCCATCACATACATCCTTAGCGTGTCTTCTATTACTCTGCTCACCCTCTTTGTCTGTCCATCAAACAAAAGGTGATAAGTTGTACTGAAATTCATATTCTTTCTGAATCCCTTGAATAACCCCTTCCATAAATTTGAGGTAAATTCTGGGACTCTGTCAGACACAATTGTCTTAGGAATTCCGTGCAATCATGCCACTTCCTTCATAAAAATATCAGCAACATCTGTTGCCTTATGAGTGGTATTTAACGGAATGAAATAGGTATATTTTGTAAAATTTTCCACCACCACCATAATGGAATCATGTTGCGTGCCTTTTCTGGGCAATCCGATGATGAAATCCATCGTTACTACTTCACACTTCCACTCAGGAATGGGTAAAGGTTGCAGCAACCCTGTTGGGTGCCTGTATTCTACACTCCATACATATGGCTATGTATTCTGCAACCTCTTTCATCATACATGTCCAAAAGTAATGGCTCTTGACTGCTGCCACAATCTATTGATATCCAGGGTTTCCAGCGTAAGGCATGTTATGCATTTCTCTCAGAATCGCAAGTTTCAGACCTTGGAAATTAGGTACATAAACTTTGTTCTTGTACAGAAGTATTCCATCGGTTTCCAGTTTATAATTTTCCACTTTTTGTGGCCTCTCACCTTGTTGTAGCTTTTCTACCAGCCCCCTCTACTACAAATCTGCAATTACAGTCTCCAAAATTCTACCCTTTATATCAGTTCAGTACATGCTAATGGTTGTAACATGTAATTCGTGTACTCTTCTGTTGAGTGCATCATATACTTTATTCTCTTTCCCTTTGATATGCTTGATATCAAAATTGTATTCATAGAGAAACTCCAGCCACCTACTCTGCCTAGCATTCAAGGTTGGTTGATCAAACAAATACTTCAGATTGTTATGGTTTGTTCTTAATTCAAACCTCCTTCCCATGAGGTAATGTCTCCACTTCCTCAAAGTGTGAACGATAGCTGCCAACTCCAAACCATGAGTTGCGTAGTTCTTTTCGTGCTCTTTCAACTTCCTGGATTCATAACAAATTACAAATCCATTTTGACTAAGGACTCCTCCCAGTCCTTCTTTACATGCATTAGTGCACACCACAAAATATTCATTTGGGTCTGCAATACGCAATATTGGAGCACTTGTTAACAGTTGCTTCAATCGTTGAAATATTTTCTCGCAATCTTTTGTCCAATGAAACTTTTTCTCCTTCCTTTTCAAGGAAGTGGTAGGGTGAGCTATCCTTGAGAACCCTACGATGAACCTTCTATAATAACCAGCTAGACCAATAAAGGATCTGACTTTCGTCACATTCTTTGGCGCTGACCATTCTCTGATGGCCTCAATCTTCTCAGGATCTACAACTATCCCATCCTTCGAGATAATATGTCCCAAGTAATGGATTTGTTCCTGATAAAATGAGCATTTGCTGAACTTGCAATACAACTAGTCCTCTCTTAGCACTTGCATCACCATCCTTAGGTGTTGTTCATGCTCTTCCTCTGACTTGGAATACACCAAAATTTCCTCTAGGAAGACTATGTCAAACTTGTCTAGATAGTCCCTAAATACACAATTCATCAAGCACATAAAAACATCAGGTGCATTCGACAGCCCAAACGACACCACTGTGAACTCGTAATGACCATACCTTGTTCTAAAGGCGGTCTTGTTAATGTCTTCATCCTTTATTCTGACCTGGTGATATCTTGATATGATATCTATCTTCGAAAATATCTTTGCATGCTTCAAATGATCGAAGAGGTCATCAATCCTCGGCAGAGGATACTTGTTCTTCACAGTTACTTTGTTCAGTTGTCGAAAATCTATGCACAATCTTAGCGTCTCGTCCTTCTTCTTCATGAACAGGACTGGGGCACCCCAACATGACATGCTTGGGCATATGTACCCCTTCTTCATAAGCTCTTCAAGCTGCAATTTTAACTCTTTCAGCTCTGATGTACTCATTCTGTAAGGAGCTTTCGACATTGGAGCTGCTCCAGGCATCAAATTTACAGAGAAGTCAATATCTCTTTTCGGACATAATCCTGGTACCTCCTGGAATATATCCTTAAACTCCTTTAGTACCACATGATATTCAATATTTGAGACCTCATCCTTAGATTCTTCCTCCACATGGGCTGCAAATAATTGACAACCTTTCCTGTAGAACTTCTTCAGTTGCATTGTTGAGATTTCTCTAACAGCAACCACTCTAGGAATTCCTTGGATTGTTTTATGATTCCCCTCCTCATCCAGGCAAGTAAATGCCTTGTTACGATAGTCTAGGAGGGCATGGTGTTGGTCCAAACAGTCCATCCCAATTAAACAGTCATAAGATCTTAAAGGCAGAATATTCAATTCAACCTTCGTGCTCAATCCTTTCATGTCCATAGGACAGAACTTAACCAACTCAGTGACTTTCCTCTTGGTTCTTTTATCCAACTGCACTAACCAAGACATTTCATGTTTTCTTTTTGATAAATGAAAGCTTTCCACCACTCTAGGATCTATATAACTATGGCTAGCCCCTAGATCAATTAAAATAGTAAAGGCATGGTTGCTAATCATACCTTCTACTTCAATCATGTGCGATTGAAATTCAGCTTGCTTGTTGTCTAGGGCCACATAGATCCTTTCCATTCTACTGCCCATGTCCTCCACTGTTTCAGCTTGATGAACATTATGGACAACTCTTGCTTTTCCATTTTTATGGGGACAATCTATGTACTTGTGGTTCTCTTTACAGCCCCAACACTAAATGGGAATCTATCTTGGCCTTTGTTCCCCCACTTTATCCATTCTCAGATATCTAAACGATGGTTGTCCTTGAGGACTATTTCTGAAAAAGGGAGGTTTTTTTTCCTTCTACCTCTGCTCTTTCTTGAACTTCCTCTGGTCATCCCAAGCCTTTCGAAAGGTCGGCTTTTCTCTTTGTTTTTTGTATAAGCATTTTTCTCTTCTTATCATTTCTTCCATGGTCTTGGGATCATCATACTAGATCTTGTCCCCAATGGAAGACGATAGTCCACTCAGATACCTCTGAATATTGACAATCTCATCCTTGATGAACAGAACATACTTCAGCAGTTCCAAAAATCTTCGCTCGTATTCATCAATGGTCATGCTACCTAGCTTGAGTTCAAAGAAATCTTTCATCTTTCTATCATAATATCTTTTAGTCAGGTATTTCCTCTCAAAATACCTCTTGAATTCTTTCCGAGTGATATCTTTCTCTCTAATGTGTTGCACCTGTGCAAGATGATCCCACCACATGGATGCTTTTCCTTTCAATTGATACATCGCAATTATTCCTTCTGCATGAGAGGAATAATTCTACAATTGGAAGTACTTCCTCATGCCGAGCAGCCATGTCTCAGCATCTTCTTCCTTCTGGTGTTCTCCATCAAATGTTGGAGGCTTAATCTTATTCATTTCTCCTTTCATTTCATCCACCCCAAACCTCCTATGCTTCCTGGTAGGCGATGGGCTTGGACTACTCCTCGATCTTCTTTTCCTCTCAGGGGTATTGTGACTCCCTATTTTTCTTGTGTCACTCTCCTTTTCCAAATTATTTTCGATCCTATCCAGGCTCCGCAACAACTTCAAGTTGAATTCACCTTGTTTATCATGAGTTTTATTGAGCCTTCTCCTATCATATCGGTGAGCCTGGGCATATTTCTGCAGTCTTTCAATGATTTTCATCATATGCCCTTCCTTATCCATCTCCTTTCCATGCCCATTAGAGTTCAATCCTTCGATTCCCAAGTTGACATCCTTTCCTTCTCTTTCGTTCTCTAAATTGGAGGCAATTCTGTACCTCTTCCATTCTCTGCTCTCAATGACAACCCTATTCGATTCTGGCACTTGCTAAGCTTCTACAAACACACGTGCAGACAACATGGATTTGTTAGGTCATCATTCCTTAACAAATTCCACACATCAAAACCATTTCGATTTAAGAAAACGTTTTGACTTCATGAATTTTCCGAGCTCTGCTCGGCTCTGTAACTTTCAAGTGATATCCCCCTCTTTCCTGGTCCCCATCCTATCTGATCATGGGTTGTGACCAACGTTATGCCCCTATGTGTTACTTGGGCTTTCGGCCTTCAGAAAGTTTCAAGGCACACAAAAATATCCTTCAGAGTTCTGATTACTGAACTTGTGAAGTCAGGTGGATCAATGGTCCATGTTTACCCATCATCCAATGGTTGAAATCCATCATGGTCTTTCCATATTCAAATTTTTTCAGGACTTTGGGACTTCGGACCTCGGGATTTCAGGACTTCAGACCTCGGGAGTTCCCACTTGTTTCCTCCCAATCTTCCGACATCTGAAATTTTGATTTACTTTACCCTCAGGGCCCACTTAGTACAGTTGTCACCAACTAAGACGGTGGCACGTGGAAGGTCTACGAAGGTCCACATCACCTTCGACGACGTCATAGGGTCCCACCATGTTCACTTTTATTTTTGGGAACTTGGGTTTCGGGAGTTTGTGTGTCTGCACACCTCACCTTTCTCGATAGTCGAAATCGCGAAATTGTGATTTACTCTCTGCTTGATCCAACGGTCAATTTTTCTTTCTTCAATCTACGGTGTAGATCATTTCAGGACTTCATAGTTTTGGGCATCGAGAGTTCGTGCATCAGCACATCTCGTTCTTTTGTTTGCTGAAATCCTTAAATTACGTTCTACTCACCTGCTTGATCCAACGGTCAAGCTCCTTTCCCAGATCTACGATGTAGATCTCCTCGGGTTTTCGAGGTTTCAGGTTTCAGAGGTGTTCTCCTCTCCTCACTTCCCATCTCCCGACTTTGTGAAATATGAATGGTTCTTGTGACTAACTCAAGAGTGACTCCACAAGATCTAATGGTCGAGCCCTCCTCCTAGATCTACGGCATAGATCTTCTCGGGTTTTCGGGGTTTCGGGTTTTGCGGTTATGTGTCTCAGCGCTCCCCGCTTTTTCCAATAGCCAAACTTTCAAAAGGCTTCTTGGATATCCTTCTGGCACCTTCTCTAGATCTAATGGTCATAAGGGATCTCCTTTCCTCCCAATCAAATCCAACGGCTCCAATCACTTCATTCATTGAGCTCTCTTTCTCTCTCTCTCTCTGGTCAAATACCACACCAACTGTGGTTTTATAATACCACTACACTTCTTGGGCCTTGTAACACGGCCAAGCATCTCCTTGCCACTCAGGAAAATTCTAGGGTCCAAAAATTGGTTCTTCCAAACACGATTCCCACTTGAACTCTGGGTCTAATGACCACTTATCCAGCCCATTCAGGCTTAGCGTTGAAACTATGGCTCTGATACCACATTGTAACATCCCCGGCTATCAACCCATTGGTCGGGCAACGCTACTGCGCGGAAAAACATTCTCATACTTGTATAGATATAACATGCATTAAGTCATATTACACACATTTAACTAAACCATACAGAGTAATCACAGAATTACGGATAACATGCAAAAATAATGGGATTAACAGTAATTCGTGATTACAATAGAATACATGATAATTTTGCAAGAATCACAGACATGCATATACTTATAAATTAAGTACAAAATTAACACTTATCTTTTAAACTGCTATAATTCCACCAACCACATGTAGGCCTTCCACGAACCTCCCAGCCTTAGACCATGTTTCTCATCAGGCTCAGTAGTGGGTCACCCCCAAGCTAGGACAAAGCTCCACCCAAGGCAAGGGAATCCTAGTCTAGGCTGAGGTTACAGGGAAAACTGCATAGAGCAACCGGAAGGATTCTTCCCAAAATGCCTTCTTATGCCCACTACTCATGGAATCTCATTCCTCAAATTCTTGTTCCGCCTAAGAGTATACACCTTCACAAGCACAGTCCATCAGTGCTTCACCTCCCTCTCTAGGCCTCGTCAACAGGCCAGATCAGGAAGTCTCACAGCTTTGTAGCTGGTACTGAACTCTCTCTAGGAGAATACCACTTCCCAGCAGACTCCTTCACCTGGAAAGAGTTTCTCATAGGCCTGACAGCCTGCCTCTTCAACTTCAGGCCTTACAACCTGATTCCTCAGCCCCTTCCAACTCAATTCCTGCATGGTGAGGATAACCACATCACAACCCCACTCAAGAAAATAGAAAGAAACAACCCAGACATATCAAGTATGGATTCAGCTCTGCAATGGCATATAGACTGGGTTCTTGAACTCATAGGTCAACTTTCCCCTCTCGACCAGTTCTCTCAACGGTGTATAGGTATGTCAAGGACATATGTATACCAAAAACAGGATCATATGGATGATGTTTTTGTTTTGAGGAAGACGTCTCGGTTTTCTAGTTTTCAGAGCTGGGTGAGGGTCTACAAAATCATACACAAAAGAAGATGGAATGAGGAGCGACCCCCTCCACGGCTGACTTCTACATTTTTTAACTGCATGTGCCTAGGTTGACACATGTCACCCATGAAGATGCATGCACTCCATCAGCATGCATTCCTCTCTAGGAACTTAGGACAAAACATAAATTTTACATGGCTTTTGGAATAATATTAAAATATTATTCCCAAGGACTTAAGCCCCTAGGCTCAACACTTAGCCTCTCTTTCCAAACTTCCATCCCCCAATCCCTTACCCACTCTGTGGAAGATTAGTCCCCCATCACTCATTCATTGTGGTCAGTCTGCATGCAGTGGTGTTTATAATTTTATTAATGTTTTGCATAATTACATATACAAAAACAGGCTCTTGGCCTTAACACTTAGGCTCTCCGGCCTAATAACTCATAATCTTTACCAGCTTATATTAACTTGGCTCACCATCCTATAAAACATTATTTACAACTCATAAACATGATTACAACAGGGCTCGTCTTTGGGGGTATTACAGTTCCCTAAACCCCCACCAGAACAGGGTTACCGAGAGGAAGAACATGGCGATTACAGGTGTAGAAAGATCTATGTTGCATGCTCAGAGTTTTCCTCTATACCTATGTGCAGAGGTGAGTTCTTCTGCAGTTTACTTGCAGAACAGGAGCCCCCAAAGGATTTTGGGGAAGATGACTCATGAGGAGGACTTCACTGGTAGGAGCCCTGATGTTGAGCACATCAGGATTTTTGGTTGCTTGACTTATTCTCATGTCCCCTCAGAGAGGAGGACAAAGCTATACCCCACATCCCACCAGGGGATTCTAGTTGGATACTCAAAGGTCTCCAAAGCCTATCCGATTTACATTCCATCACAGCGGAGAGTAGTGGTGAGAAGAGATCTTATAGTTGAGGAGGGTAGGGATTTTCATAGATATCTTGAGTCGAGAGTTAGTGTTGAGGATGATGCAGAGGGACATATTGATGTCTCAGAGGGAGCATAGCCTCAGGTTTTTGATACACTAGTTTTAGGGGTGACAAGGTCACCTTACACAACTTCAGGTTCACAGTCACAAGGGGTTTAGGCAGAGGGTGTAGAGGCTTTAGGATCTCAGAGTGTTGAGACTAGGCATGAGGAAGATACTCTTGGGTAGGGAGATCTTACTTCTCCTTTGACTACTTCAGGGAAGAGGAAACCGAGATGGTTTCAAGAGACCCTGAAGGAAGCCAAGGATAATGTAGGAGAGCCCAAGAGATAGTTCAGAGAGAGAAAAGCACCAGTGATAATTGGGTCCTATTTGGCTATGGTGACGAGTTGACCAAGCCATATACATTTGCGTAGGCAGTTGACCAACAGGTTTGGCGAGAGGCCATGCTGGAGGAGTATGACTCCATTATGTGAAAAGATGTTTGGAAGGTGGTTCTGAGGCTAGTGGGGAAGTCAGTTGTGACTTCTAGGTGGTTGTACAAAACCAAGTATGTTGTAGATGATAGCATAGAGAAACACAAGGCCTTTTTTGTGGTGTGAGGATTCTCTCAGGTAGAGGGAGTCAATTTTGATGAGACATTCACAGCAATTGTGAGATACACCTCGATCAAGAGTATTATTTCCATAGTGGTGGATATGGGTTGGAGGATACATCAGATGGATGTAAAGACCACATTTCTCAATGGCTTTATAAAGGAGGAGGTGTACATTGAGAATCCATAAGGGTTTGAGGTGACTGAGAGGGAGTCTCACGTGTGCCTTTTGACAAAGGCACTATATGTTCTGAAGCAAGCTCCTAGAGCTTGGTATTCATGTATTGACACATACTTTCTTCAAATGAATTTTGAGAAGAGCGATGTTTATTCTAACCTCTATTACATCATTAGAGGTGAGGACACCCTCATTCTCATTTTGTTTGTGGATGACTTGTTCATCACAGGTGCAAAGGATCTCATAGCTAAGTGAAATCTAGGACTTGCATCAAAGTTTAAGATGCGTGACATTAGGTTTATGCCCTATTTTCTAGGTATGGAGGTATGGCAGGAGGAGGGTCACATATTCCTTGGACAGGGGAAGTATGCTGCAGATATTTTGAGCAAGTTTTAGATGGAGGACTGTAGGCCTATGCCTACTCCCATGGTCACCAACTGGAAGAAGCTTAGCGCTTCAAATTTCCAGTTGGTGGATGCTATAGTTTATAGATAGTTTATTGATTCACTTATGTATCTGGTCAACACTTGACCAAATATTTGTTTTTCTATGAACACTCTCAACCAGCATATGGTAGATCCAAGGAGTGTTCACTAGATTGGGGAAAAACATGTGTTGAGGTACAATGAAGGGTCAATTGATTATGGCCTAGACTATATTAGAGGTCATGGAGTTAGTTTGGTTGGATACACAGACTCGGACTGGGAAGGATGTGCTACTGATCAGTCGAAGCATATAGAGATCAGATACCACTTCATCAAAGATTGGGTTTAGAGAGGGGAAGTACGGTTACAGTATATACCGCTGACGAGAAGATTGTAGATATTCTCACCAAGGCCATGCCAAGGGGAAGACATGTCTACTTCAGAGACAAGATGGGCTTGGTGAGAAACACTTTCCTCGATAAGAGGGAGTGTTGATATTTTTGTACCTTGGGAAGTGGTCCCCTTGTGGTTTTGAGTCTCTAAACACAAGTGGGAAATAATTTGGTACTATGTACCTTGTATTTTACCTTTATGTTCTAATTTCACTTTGACTTAGGAGATTTAAGTCAAAAGTGAAATTTTTGTCACTTAGGCAAAAGTGACTAATTATTCACTTTGTGGGTGAATGAGGGAACATAAAGTGAACTTAGGGAACTTAACCCAAAGTGGGTTTGTGAGTGATATTATTGTGAGATGATCTCAACCTTTGATTAGATATGGGATGGAGTGATCTCAACCATCCATATTTTAGGTTTCCTTATGGAGGTTCAAGGGGGGCGCACAGGGCCAAGGAGAGGCTCATTCTATCTTTGTTCACTTGGAGAGGAAGAGTACAACAATGGATATGGATATGGAATAAATGGATGAGGATTTCAAGGGCGCCTCCTTCCATGGAGGGCTCTAGGAGGATTATGCTTCCATTATTTTGTGGTGTTGAGGCTTGCTTGGAGGAGGGTGCACTATAGGAGGAAGGCACACTTATAGCAGGGAGGACTTGCACTTGTTAGATTTCCTTGAGGAAAAATTTTTTGGAGAGGTAGCACACATATTCAAAGTTGTATGCAAGGTTTTCTTCATCAGATCTTCAGGGAGCAAGGGCGCAATCTTTCAGTGAGATTGGGAAACAAAAGAGAAGGGAACACCATACTTGGGTGCATCTTCCTTATTGGACTTGTATAGAAGCTTGAGAGGGGCTGCCATTGTATCATGTTCATTTGTTTCATGTAATTTTTGTATCTCACATTCATTATATCTAATATATAGACTTATATTCCGTACTGGTTTTCCCCGGGGGGGTTTTCTCTAGGGTCGTGTTGACCAAAAACCTTTGTGTCCATTTCATGTATGCTAGAGTTTAGAACAACATTATTTCATTTGTGAATATCTAAGAGGTGTGTTACATATTTATGGTATGCATGTGCTAAACTATTGGTCACTAAAACTACATTCTAGAGCACCTTAAAAGCTTATGTAACCGTAACAAAACAACATTAAAGTTCCTGAACAGTTTGTTGTTATAAAAAATCAGCAAAACATTATTTGATAGTTGAAACTTAGAGCCAACTTGAGTTCAAAGACATACCTAGTTGGAAGCTTGTTAGGACCTCAAAAAGTCTTCAATTCCCACATAATGCTCCACCATTATATGTCCTCAACACCTTTATTTTCTTCTCTATCTTATTTTCTACCAATGCCTTTAACTCTTTAAATTTATCAAATACATCATATTTATTCCTAAGAAAATAAATCCATGTGTTCCTTGAGAAATCATCTATGAATGAAACATAATACACAAATTTACCTAGTGATGGAACAGGCACAGGTCCAAACACATCATTGTGTATCAACTCTAGGATCCCCTTTGTTCTTATAGCACCAGATGGGAATCTCACTCAATTATGTTTACCATATATGAAATGTTCACATAAATCAAAATCCAGGGTGCAATTAAGCATACCTTCAACTACACATTTATCGTGTAGTGTTCGAAGGCCCTTTTCTCAAATATGTCCCAGTATTTGATGCCATGGCACTGTCTTCTTTCTAGGGATAGTATAGACCATATATTCTTTATTTCTTTGCTCAAGGAAAATATAATTGTTACACCCATCAGTATAAGTTCTTCCCAATAACTTGTATGGAGTTCCACACCGAACTCCCCTCATTAACACCATTGCTACTCGTACCATCTTGCAAGTGTCATTTACCAATAAATTATCCACACCTGCATCATCTAACTTAGTTATAGATATTAGGCTCTTGGATATGTGTGGAATGTGCATAACTACAAGGAGAGTTCTAATCCTTCCATGTCCCATGATTTTCTCTGTCGAGTCATCTCCTAGAAAGACATCACCACCATCATACTTTTCATATTCACTGAACCACTCCCTGTGAGGATTCATATGAAATGATGCACCTGAGTCAATCAAATATACATCATGGTCTACATGTGTACCTGTAGATTCCAGGTAAATATCACCTCCTTTTGTGGAGGTTTTCTCCTTTCTGGAAGAGGCATCATCAGATCCCTTTGATTTATCAACTTTCTTAGACATGCAATATTTCTTATAATGTCCAAATTTACCACATTTCCATCATTTCCTCAAATATTTTCTTGGGGATTTAGATATACCTTTATATTTATATCTCCCCCCCAATGAATTATTTTCATTCCTATATTGGGGACAACCTCTTGCAAATAAATCATCTATGTTGTGACTATCCATGTTTTTCTGCCTAATCTCTTTCAATAGAAAGGATGCAACTACATCCTCATACTTGAATGTATATTAACATAACAAAGTAATACACTTATTTTCTTTTTCAAGTGTAATATTAACATAGACAAGTTGACTTACCAAAGTATTGAAGGCATTTATATGCTCTATCACAGAATCTCCATCTTCCATCCTAAGATGATAAAACTTCTTCTGAAGAAAGAACTTGTTTATCAGGAACTAACTGATAAAAATTTCCCAACTTTTCCCATAGTTCCTTAGCTGTAGATTCTCCTTACACATTCAATAACATTTAATTAACAAGAAGAGTCTAATCGCACTCATTTCTCTTCTATCTAGATTCTCCCAATCTTCTTTTGACATACTAGTAGATTGAGTACTAGTAGCTTGTGTACCAGTAGATTTGTACCAGTAGGTTGTGTACTAGGATCTACAATGATCCATTGTTCACAGTATACAAGAATTTCCTCCATATTGAGCTTCCATAGCTCAAGGTTTTGATTGTTGAACTTCTCAATCTTGATTCTATAACTTCTCATCGTTCTCTTTCAACACATGAATCACCACTGCAAAGCTCCCACTGAACCCAATTTTATCACAGAGCCAAGATAAACTTGATCTATCAAGACCGAGCCAAACCCCTAGCAACAAGGTGTCCCTTTGAATCCAAAAACATTCTATGATAACACTTATAAGTTTTAAACCTGTGAAGTAAAGCAATACATATAGACTCTTAAGAAAAACTAAAATTAATCAATGGCTCATACACATAGTACACAGAGATTTACGCTGGAAACCCTTAACCGAGAGAAAATCATCCTTCCTTAGTGTTGCACCTCTCAACTCTTCATTGTATTAATTTCACCATTTGAAATACAATATATACAATATTTTAGGTATTCCATAACTACCAAAACCCTAATCCCTTGATATGAGAGTAATTTATAAAACTAATAAAAATAGTGAAAAACGTTAAAATAACAAAAATCATCTAAAAAATTATTTTGGGGCGCTACACTAGATCCAAATGCTTCGTGTATCTAGGGGAGGAAAATCATGGCCCCCCCTAGGACCTCCCTTTAGGAAGCGCCTGATGCACATGTATACCACAACTAGGGAGGGATCATCTGATGCACGCCCCCAAACATATGCAAATAATATAACACATAACCAACAATTATGGCACGAGAGGATGGGACACCTGTATTATAGGGTGGTGTCGATTCTGAGGTATATTTTCATTATTCTTCCAGACTTCAGTGTTGAGCAACAGGGTGTGTAAAGAGGGTTTTCACTTGGTGAGAATGTCAAGGTTTTTTTTCCAAACAACGAGAGTGGATCCAAGGGGATCTTAGATTTTATACATTCAAATTTTGTGGATCGATGTCAGTATTATCAGTATAAGGAGAATTATACTATGTGACATTCATTTATCGTTTTTCCAGGAAAAATTGGATCTTATTTATGAAGACCAGGGATGAGGTCTTTAGTTGGTTCTAGGAGTTCAAGACTTGGGTGAATAACCAGACAGGGAAGAGGATCAAGGTCTTGAGGTCAAACAGTGGGGGTCAATACAATTCTAATGAATTCAAGGATTTCTGCAAGGATGCATGGATCAAGAGGGATTTGAAAATCTCATACAAACCTATCACATACCCACTACCATAATCAAATTTTCATTGATTTCTGGAGAACCAGAGCCCCCGAATTATCTACGGAGGCCTAGCACAAGCTAGCTCTTTCTCTCTCTCTCTTCCCATGTGATTGCGGGTCATGATCACAGTCCAAATGATCATGGTGCCTCTTTTTATTTCACGCCTCGACGCTACATTGATGTCGAATCATTTGACTCTGTAACTGTCGAACCCCGGCAGGGCTGGTAACTAGCCAATAGGGACGAGTCCCTACAAGGTTGGCAAATGGCCGTTAGGAACGGTCCTGTCATGCGGGTGAGAAGAGTACAGGTGGTGAGAGGAGAAACACGACACGGTGGGTGGCGTTATAGGATACGAGTCCCACTTCACACGCCACCCCATTCCGAACCCCCCCCCCATTAAAGGCAGAATGACAAGGGGCATCCGAAATTCGCCTGAATGTCGTTGATCAAGGTGAATTGATCCTGACCATTCCCAAGTTGAACGTTCGATTCCTGACCCCCCCCCACCGCTAAAAGCAGAACAGCAAGGGGGCTCTGGAATGAAACCTCAGCCATAGATCTGGGTGGGTGGACTTTGGTCGTTCAGATCTGCTCGCCACTTACCCTAAGGCACATTCGCGCCCCGGCTTCAAGTTGATGTCTCTTCTCCACATTTGACGATCATTATAGACCCTGAGATCCTCCAAAGGAATCTCATCCGTTCATCAGGTTTTAACCACATGCTAACATCTCACTATTTATAAGTCAGGATTTATCAAGGCGAGAGCCCAACCTCTTGTCAACAGAACTCCTGAATCCCCGATTCCCAATTTCCCGAAATGGGTAATCTCTCGACACGTAGCCTCCTTAAATCAGACGGTCCAGATCTGTCCCAGGGTTTCCACCATGGAAAGTCCCGATCTCTCGTCGCCAGGACTCCTGGGTTCTTGATTCCCGATTTCCTGAAATGGGAAATCTCATGACACGTGGCCTCCTTAAATCGGACGGTCCAAATCTGTCCCAGGGTTTCCAAAATGGAAAGTCTCGATCTCTCATCACCAGAACTCCCGAGTTCTTGACTCCCAATTTCCCGAAATGGGTAATCTCTTGACACATGGCCTTCGTTATTCGAATGGTCCAGATCTGTCCCGGGGTTTCCACAATGGAAAGTCCCAATCTCTCGTCACCAGGACTCCCGAGTTCGCAATTCCCGATTTCCCGAAATGGGAAATATCACGACACGTGGCCCCCTTAATCAGACGGTCCAGATCTATTTCAGGGCTTTCTCCCTTATTCACTGGGGGTTTAACCCTCGAGTATCTCTTGACAGATCCAATGGCGGTCAGGTTTTTCCTGAGATCTAACGGCTCAAACAGGTTCCTAACTTGTGCACTCTCCCATGACTTACTGGACGTGGAAAAATCAACGGTCCAGATGTTCTCATGGACCTTAGGGATCTACGATCCCGATCTCTTCGCTACCCACGAAGACACAGAAAAACAAAGGGGTAAGGAATTTAACACCCTACTTACTCCTACCAATCCAACGGTCATGTGTGACCATAGGTTTCTCGATGGAATCTCGTCCTTCGATCAATACATATCAGGGTTAAGGCACTTAACACTCCATCTTATTCCTCCAATCTAATGGTCATGAGTGACCACAGATCTCCTGATGGGATCTCATCCATCGATCAATACCTATCAGGGTTAAGGCACTTAACACTCCATCTTCTTCTTCCAATCTGACAGTCGTGAGTGACCGTAGATCTCCCGATGGGATCTCGTCCGTCGATTCGATACTTCATCCTTATGTTGCCATCTCGAGTTTTTCAAGAGGATTGTTCCTCCTCGTGCAGGGTTATTAAGGCCTTGCGCCTTCACATTCTCTTTCCTGGTTCTTGATGGGCTTTTCAAGGAGGGTATCTCTATGGGGAGGTTTTTACCCAGGGTACTATCTGAGGCAGATAAGGGTACCTTTCTCCCACGAATCAGACATGCAGTCTGAATTAGATCAGTATGCATATAAATAGTGATTTATGAGGACATAAGCCATATGTAGTCTTTCCATTATAAACATGCATCTACCAGTACTAATCAAAACATCATACAGACATTCTTACTCTGAAATCATTCACCATTTCACATCTTATAAACATAAATGTCAGAATAAATATATATTTCAAGATGCTAGAGGCAAAACACTTATCAGAAATAACACCAGGGGTTATGCAACTGCTGAGAGGGGTACTCGTTTCCACCCAACCATAGGCTCAGCGACTCCCAGTGGATTTACCACTAGCCACCCCCGAGCTGAGCACATGATGTTGTGAGACTGTGTCTCTGTTTACCAGTGACCAGGAGCGAAGGTTACTCTCCTTCCTCTCTGCTATCACTCACTCTGCATATCGCCAGAGTTCTCTTCCTCCCCTCGCGTCTGCCCCCAATCGCTTCTCCCCCACACCTTATCCTCTTGCGAGGTTGCGTGTGGCATGATTTCCATCACGCTAATCAGGTCTGACGGCTCTATGGATGGGTGTTTCACCTCCCCATCCCTCATTAATTCCTGAGGATCCATCTACCGACCAGTCTGCGAGACATTTAATTCAGGTCCAGCGAGCCTCTTTTGGTTCTCCGGGCCAGTGAAGTCCAAATATGGTATTAATTCTCAGTGGAAGTTAATGCCACCTTTCCAGGTGCCTTCCACCGCCATCGTGGTCTCTTTTTCTGCACATCCCCTCTTAGCATTCCTGCAATATAAATTCATAATATTATTCACATAATACATATTCACATTTCTGAGTTTGCCATAGTTCTTGGCCAGTCCAGTTATTTTTACAAACTGGGGGAAATAGGGTGTTACAATTCCCTCCCCCTTAAAGGAACATCGTCCTCGATGTTATTATTTTTTAACATGAATTGCATGTACAGAAGTAAAAAAAATCGAGTATGCATGTCTCATGGCATCCTCCATTTCCCATGTAGCGTCATCTGGGCCAAAATGTCTCCACTGCACCTTTACCTGTGCAATGGTTTGGTTCCCGAGCGGGGTTTCCTTTCAATCCAATATCCATTGGGGCTCTGGTAGAAATTCTCCCTCCAATTCCACCTGGATCACAGACTAGTCAATTATATGATTAGCGTCATGTACATATTTCTTCAATAATGAAACATGGAAAACATTATGTGCTTTTATTGTGGGAGGAAGTGCTAGCCGATAGGCTACAAGTCCCACTCTATATAGAACCTCAAAGGGTCCACAATACTGGGGTGCCAACTTGGCACAAGCTCCCATTTTTAGGGAACTCCTTCTGGGCTTAATTCTGAGATATACATGGTCTCCCATTTTGAACTCTCCTGGAGTTCTCTTTTGGTCAGCATAACTTTTCTGTCGGTTCTGAGCGACCTTCAGATTTTGTTTTATCTGAGTCACTTGTTGTTCCATTTCTTTCAACATGTTGGGTCCAAAAGAAATCCTATTTACAGGATTAATCTATCTAACTGGAGTATTACACGGCCTACCATAGAGGACCTCGAAGGGACTCATCTTTAAGGATGCTTGGTAGCCGTTGTTGTAGGCGAATTCTACCAATGGCAGGTAGTCTTCCCATTTCCTGGGTTGATGCATTACATGCATCCTTAACATATCCTCTAATATTTGATTCACTCTTTTTGTTTGTTCGTTGGTTTGAGGGTGATAGGCGGTGCTAAACAACAATTTGGTCTCTAAACCAGCCATCAGTGATTTCCAAAAATTGGAAGTAAATTTTGTGTCTCTGTCAGACACTATCTCTTTCGGCATACCGTGCATTCTAAATACCTCTTTCATGAATACCTAGGCGATATTTATCGCCTTGCAGGTTGATTTGATGGGAATGAAATGAGCAGACTTGCTCAGTTTATCCACCACTACCATAATGGCGTCATTCTATTTGGTTGAAGTTGGCAATCCAGTGATAAAATCCATGGAGATGGTTTCCCATTTCCATTTTGGGATGGGTAAAGGGTGTAATAGTCCTGCTGGGTGTCGATGTTCTGCTTTAACCTGTTGACACTCTATGCATTGGGCCAAATATTTGGCTATGTCTTTCTTCAATCCAGGCCAATAAAATTGTCTCCGGGTGGAAGTGATCATTTTCTGGTATCCTGGGTGACCAGTGTATGGTCTTTTATGTAATTCATTCATAATGAACCTCTTCAAGTCATCACAATTTGGAATGTACAGTCTATCTCTGTAAGTGAGTAGACCTCCTTCGATCATCTGGTAGCCTTCATATTTTACTCTAGAGGGTTCTTTCCGTAGGTACAGGGTCACGGTCTAAATGAAGGGATCTGTCTCTTGTGCATTTCTGACTCTATTCTTGACATCTGTTTCGTAGGTACTCACCTCTGCCAGGTGAATTGTTTTCATGCTTCTGCTAAGGGCATCGGCCACCCTATTTTATTTCCCTTTAATGTGTTTGATTTCAAAATCAAATTCGCTGAGGGCCATCCATCTAGCTTATCTGGGATTGAGCTTTGGTTGGTCAAACGAATACCGCAATCTACAGTGATCTGTCATAAGTACAAATTTTCTTCCCAAGAGGTAATGCCTCCACATTTTCAAGGCATGCACTATGGCATCCAGTTCTAGATCATGAGTCACATAGTTGACTTCATGTTCGTTCAATTTTCAGGATTCATAGCAGATCACACTTCCTTTCTGCATAAGGACTCCTCCAAGCGCTTCCTTACAGGCATCTGTGCACACAAGGAAGTCAGCTTCTGGGTCAGCGATTTTCAACATGGGTGCATGGGTCAATAGATGTTTCAAGGTTTGGAATATTTCTTCACATTTCTGTGTCCACAAGAATTTTCTCCCCTTCTTCTGGAGGGCAGTGATTGAACAACCAATCTTGGAGAATCCTTTTATAAATCTCCTATAGTATCCCGCTAATCCCATAAAGGATCTGATGTCTGAGACATCCTTTGGGGTAGGCCATTCCATGATAGACCTGATCTTGCCAGGATCTACTGCTACCCCTTCCT
>ML844106.1:0-12500 GCA_009831015.1 Picea engelmannii | reverse complement strand
TGCATTAATTTTAGTTTGCTTTTCTTGTTCTTTCATCATCCTTTCATTGTCGGCCTTGCAGCTTTGCAATTCAACCATGAGACTCCTCACAGTCTTGGCTAGATCTGGAGGGGTTCCTATTGCTCTTCTTTCGTCAGACTCTTCGTCTCTATTGTGGAAGCCTTCTCCCATCTCTTGGTGAGTCACCATTCTCTGCGTCTGTAAATTCCTATGGTTGATTGTCCGCTTGGGTGAAAAGACAAGTGTTGGTTATTAGTCAAGACTTAGATACATTTTATAACCTGTGCATAAATTTATAACTTTTTCACATGCATACACAGTCGGGTTCTCGTTTCCAAATTTTAATCCTAGACGAGAGAGTTACGTTAGGGGGTTACTCCTCTTAAGAGTGCTTCAAACGGAGCTTATGCGCAACTCGTTCATGAGCCCAATCAGGCCAAGTGTTGTAACCATGCTCTGATACCACTTTGTCACATACCCACTACCATAATCAAATTTTCATTGATTTCTGTAGAACCAGAGCCCCTGAATTATCTATGGAGGCCTAGCGCAAGCTAGCTCTTTCTCTCTCTCTCTTCCCATGTGATCGTGGGTCATGATCACAGTCCAAATGATCATGGTGCCTCTTTTTATTTCACTCCTCGGTGCTACAGTGATGTCGAGTCATTTGACTCTGCAACTGTCGAACCCCAGCAAGGCTAGTAACTGGCCAATAGGGACGAGTCCCTACAAGGTTGGAAAATGGTCATTAGGAACGACCCTGTTGCACGGGTGAGCGGAGTATAGGTGGTGAGAGGGGAAACACGACACGGTGGGTGGCGTGACAGGAGATGGGTCCCACTTCACATGCCACCCCATTCTGGATCCCCCCCCCCCCNGGAAAGGGGGGTCCAAAATTCTCCTGAATGTCGTTGATCAAGGTGAATTGATCTTGACCGTTCCCGAGTTGCATGTTTGATTCCGGACCCCCCCCTCCCGCCACTGCTAAAGGCAGAACAACAAGGAGGCTCCGAAATGAAACCTCAGCTGTAGATCTGGGCGGGTGGACTTTGGTCATTCAAATCTGCTCGCCACTTACCCTAAGGCGCATTCGCACCCCGGCTTAAAGTTGACGTCTCTTCTCCACATCTGACGATCATTATAGACCCTGAGATCCTCCAAAGGAATCTCATCCATTCATCGGGTTTTAACCACATGCTAACATCTCACTATTTATAAGTCGAGATTTATCAAGGCGAGAGCCTGACCTCTTGTCAACGGAACTCCCGAATCCTCGATTCTTGATTTCCCGAAATGGGTAATCTCTTGACACGTAGCTTCCTTAAACTGGACGATCCAGATCTGTCCTGGGGTTTCCACCATGGAAAGTCTTGATCTCTCATCACCAGGACTCTCGGGTTCTCGATTCTCGATTTCTCGAAATGGGAAATCTCACGACATGTGGCCTCCTTAAATCGGACGGTCTAGATCTATCCTTGGGTTTCCACAATGGAAAGTCCCGATCTCTCATCACCAGAACTCCTGAGTTCTCGACTCCCGATTTTCTGAAATGGGTAATCTCTTGACACGTGGCCTTTGTTATTTGGACAGTCCAGATCTGTCCCGGGGTTTCCACAATGGAAATTCCCGATCTCTCGTCACCATGACTCCTGAGTTCGCGACTCTCGATTTCCCGAAATGGGAAATCTCACGACACATGGCCCCCTTAATTAGACGGTCCAGATCTATTTTGGGGCTTTCTCCCTTATTCACTGGGGGTTTAACCCTCGGGTATCTCCTAACAGATCCAACGGCGGTTGGGTTTTTCAGCCGAGATCTGACAGCTCAGACAGGTTCCTAACTTGTGCACTCTCCCACGACTTCCTGGATGTGGAAACATCAATGGTCCAAATGTTCTCATGGACCTTGGGGATCTATGATCCCGATCTCTTCACTGTCCACGAAGACACAGAAAAACAAAGGGGTAAGGCATTTAACACCCTACTTACTCCTACCAATCCAATGTTCATGTGTGACCACAGGTTTCCCGATGGAATCTCGTCCATCGATCAATACCTATCAGGGTTAAGGAACTTAACACTCCATATTCTTCTTTCGATCTGACGGTCGTGAGTGACCACAGATCTCTTGATGGGATCTCGTCCGTCGATCAATACCTATCAGGGTTAAGGAACTTAACACTCCATCTTCTTCTTTCGATTTGATGGTCGTGAGTGACCACAGATCTCCCGATGGGATCTCATCCGTCAATTCGATACTTCATCCTTATGCTTCCATCTCGGGTTTTTCAAGAGGATCATTCCTCCTCATGCAGGGTTATTAAGGCCTTGCGCCTTCACATTCTCTTTCCCAGTTCTTGATGGGCTTTTCAAGGAGGGTATCTCTATGGGGAGGTTTTTACCCAGGGTATTATCTGAGGCAGATAAGGGTACCTTTCTCCCACGAATCAGATACACAGTCTAAATTAGATCAGTATGCATATAAATAGTGATTTATGAGGACATAAGCCATACGTAGTCTTACCATTATAAACATGCATCTACCAGTACTGATCAAAACATCATACATACATTCTTAATCTAAAATCATTCACCATTTCACAGCATATAAACATAAATCTCAGAATAAATATATATTTCAAGATGCTAGAGGCAAAACACTTATCATAAATAACACCAGGGGTTATGCAACTGCTGAGAGGGGTACTCGTTTCCACCCAACCGTAGGCTCAGCGACTCCCAGCATATTTACCACTAGCCACCCCTGAGCTGAGACCACGATGCTGTGAGACTGTGTCTCTGTTTACCAGTGACCAGGAGTGAAGGTTACTCTCCTTCCTCTCTGTTATCACTCACTCTGCATATCGCCATAGTTCTCTTCCTCCCCTCGTGTCTGCCCCCAATCGCTTCTCCCCCACACCTTATCCTCTTGCGAGGTTGCGTGTGGCACGATTTCCCTCGCACTGGTCAGGCCTAACGGCTCTACGGATGGGCGGTTCACCTCCCCATCCTTCATTAATTCCTGAGGAGCCATCTACGTACCAGTCTGTGAAACATTTAATTTGAGGCCAGCGAGCCTCTTTTGTTTCTCTGGGCCAGTGAAGTCCAAATACGGTATTAATTCTTGGTGGAAGTTAACACCACCTTTCCAGGTGCCTTCCACCGCCATCATGGTCTCTTTTTCTGCACATCCCCTCTCAACAGTCCTACAATATAAATTCATAATATTATTCACATAATACATATTCACATTTCTGATTTTGACACAGTTCTTAACCACTCCAGTTATTTTTACAAACTGGAGGAAACAGGGTGTTACAAACCCTTAGTAGAATAGGGTTGCAGAGAGAAATAACTAGTCCATCATCGGTTTTGACATGGTTTTGATACATGACCAAGATCTTACTATGTTTCTTTGGGAAAAGTCATGTAACACGCAATTATATGTGTAAAACAAGAGTCCTCACAAGATATTGGGGGATAAGACTCTTGAGCAAGCATTCACAAGAGTGAATCCAAATATAGGACACTCAAGGATATTTGGTTGTCCAGTATAAATCAATGTGCCTCTAGAGAAGAGGGAAACATTGGAGCCTTCAGAACATAACGGTAATTTGCAGGATACAACAACAACTCAAAATATTATAGGATCGTCATACCAGCGTAAAGGAATATAGTTTTAAGCAGATATCTCAAGTTTGAGGATAACTTACATCTAGGAAGTCTCAGGAGCTACTATTAGTGACATAGGATGAGGCCGAGAAGAAGGATTTGAAGGATGAGCATTGCTTAGCAGCTTTTATTTCAAGAATTCAACCTTTTCAACCTTCAAGTGGAGAGGAGGATTCAACATCTCCTCCCAATTATGTTAAGAGACCTCGATTGATCACACATACATTGAGGAATGCTCGGGAGCATGTTGAGGCTCCTAGGTGCTCTATCAGGGAGAGCAGGCCTCCGAGGAAGTTTCCTAACTATATGGAACTTATGAGTAACATCATTGATGTTGAGCCTTCCAGTTTTGAGAAAGGATCAAATCAACAGGTTTGGCGGGATGCCATGGTGAAGGAGTACACCTCCATTATTAATAATGATGTATGGGATATAGTGTTGAGAGCGGAGGAGAATTCGGTGGTGAGTTCCAAGTGGATATTCAATATCAAGCATGTTGTAGATGGAAACATTGAGAAATTAAAGGTCATTTTTGTTGTGAGAGGGTTCTCTCAAAGAGAGGGAGTGGTCTACTAGGATACATTTTCTCCAGATGCCAAATATGCTTCCATTCGAGCTGTTATATATATTTACTCAATCATGGGATGGAGGATTCACAAAATTGATGTGAAGACAACATTCCTCAATGGGATAATTGAGGAGGAAGAATATATAGAGAAACCTCAAGGATTGGAGGTACATGGGAGGGAGTCCCATGTGTGTAGGCTTAAGAAATCCTTATACATACTCAAGCAGGCACCCAGGGCATGGTATTGCAGGATTTTCGAATACCTATTGAGCATGGGCTTCACCAAGAGTGAGGAAGATCCTAACTTTTACTTCATAATTGTTGGGACCAATCCACTCATCTTGGTGTCATATGTGGATGATTTGTTTCTCACAGGTGCAAAGGAGCTTATAGCAGGGTGCAAGGAATATTTGGTTGTAGATTTCAAGATGAAGGAAATCAATTTGATGCTTTATTTATTGGGGTTAAAGGTATGGAAGAGAATGGGTTAGATCTTCCTTGGTTAAGGGAATTTCATAGTGGAGATCTTGAGGAGATTCAAGATGGAGGACTGTAGACTTATGGTTGCACCTATGGTTACCAATTTGAAGAAAGTTGTCACTTCAGATTTAGATTTGGTGGACCCCGGGTTATACAGGTAACTGATAGGTTCTTTGATGTATTTGGTTAGCACCAAGCCAGATATATGTTTTGTTGTGAACACATTGAGTCGATTCATGGTGGAGTCGAGGCAGGTGCATTGGGTAGCAGTGAAACATTTGCTCAGGTACTTGAGAGGTAAAGTGGATTAAAAATTCAGGTATCTCAAAGGTGATGGAGTGAGGTTGCAGTGATATACAAACTTAGATTGGAAATGGAGTGTAATAGATGGGAATATCACCTTAGGGTATTGCTTCAGCTTGGGATCAACAATGACATCATGGTTCAGCAGGAAGCAGACTTATTTAGCACTCAGATCAGCATAGGAAGAGTATATGGCAAAAAGTATGACTATTTGTGAAGCCATTTGGATTCACAAATTGCTTACATGGTTATTTTATTAGGAGTTGGATCCTATGGTGATATACTGTGATAATCAGAGTTGTATCAAACTCTATGGAAATCAAATATTCCATTACAGGTCTAAGCATATTTAGATGAGGTATTACTTTATCTAAGACAGGATCCAGAAGGGAATAATTAAGCTTCAGTATATCTCCATCGATGAACAGGTTGCAAACCCTTGGTTAAAGGGAAGTTTGTAGTCTTCAAAGACAAACTTGGATTGGTGCATAATATATTCCTCGCTAAGAGGTAGCATTTATTTTTGTAGCATCGGATAGGTACTTTTGCACTGATCTAAGTTTCTAGACGTGTGGAAGTCATCCAAAATATTCTACCTTAGTAATTTACTTTAATTAAAGGAATTATTAAAGTAAAGTTATTTTATAATTAAAGTGAACTTAATTTAATGAAATGCTAAGGTTATTAGAATTAGTGAATTAAATTAATTTTATCCATTGATATCAAGTGAAGTAAGATCTAATATCAACCGCTAATCACTTTGCAGATTAGATTTATGTTTGATTCGATCATAACTCAAGATTACAAAAGCAAGGCTAGGTGAAAGGGAAATACACATAGCAACAACACAAGAGATAGTGTTGGGAGTCAGTGACTCACAGTGAGAGCAAGAGAATGAATTTTTGCTCAAGAAAAAAGGAGAAGAGAATCTAATAGGTAGCAGGAGATAGATCTGAGAAGGACAGATCTGGGAAGAAGAACATATCTAGGCATATCTGAGCCACAAGAGTAGTTGTACAGTTTGTACTATAGACTGAGAAGTTTTGTATGTGTGAAGAAGTCAACCAAGGCATGTACATACACATTGTGGAGAAAGCACATGTGATCCAAGTGGATATCGGTGGCCACCCACCTATTCCACAGGCTCAAAAAACAGTTTTCCATCTTGGCAGTTTTTCGGGTTCCAAACTTTTGGGGCCGTTTTGAGGCCCTAAATGATGGTTTTTGGGGAATTGGGGCCCAAGTGACTGCCCAAGTCTCTAACTTGGACCAATCAAAAATCGTTCCTCTCAGTTAGACCTTTCCAACGGTGTATCAAGCACCCCAAACGGAGATCGTATGAAAAAATTACTTCCCCAAAAAGTTGATGTATCAACTACCCCCATCGAGGCCTGCACACCTTTTGGATTTTCATCTTCCAGGGTTAGGGTTTTGGATTTTACTTATGTTAAAAAAGGCCTTTGGAGCCTCATTGTAACAATCTTCTTCTTGTGAATGCAAGTAGCGGAGACATATCTTCTGAGAGATAAGTTGACACCATTCTAGTGATTCTTTCACTCTGTATTTTTAAAGTCTTTGTACATTTTCGCTCATTAATCGAAAATTGTGTATTACTGTATCTTTGTGCCTCTTGTTATATTTCAGATATATCTTCGTTATATTATTGTCGCTCTTTCAATATCTCTGTATATTTCTATGCTATATCTCCGCTCTCATTTCGTGCCAAAAATAATCTGGATCAACATGCATGTACAAATGTGATGTACAAGAAGTTGGGGGAATGTACATTTCATACAGGACGCCACTACAGAGTCGTACAACAGGGTCAGAGTTGTTGGTTGCAGGAGTTCGTTGTATTATTCTATTTCTTTTCTCAATGGGAAGATTTCCTAGTTTGGGAGCCCCTTCTAAGCTTGGAAGTTATTTGAATGAAGAGTTGATTTTGAAGGGGAAATTTTTTTGTGTATTTGTGTTGATTGTGAAATTTGGTTTCCTGGTTGCTTCCACCATTTTATTTATTTCCAACCTGTATATTTTACTATGTGTTGTAATTTACTTTTCAGCAAGGAAACACACAAGGTAATAATTTATATAGGTATTGTGAATTGAAAATTAACAATTTATGACTCAATTTCATTCAACTTTGTTTTATGTTAAAAGAGATTCAAAAAGATACACAATATATGGGTTTTTATGTGTTTTGGGCCTCATAGGCCCTTCACAATAAATGGCATTATGCAAATTTTAAGTTGTAATCCATTCATGTTATCTTTATTTGTAAAACATATGATATTACACATATGATTTAATATAAATCCTTATCATCTTATAGTAAAAAAAATTCCAAGGAAAATCTCACGGGGAAACCTTTGGGGACTTACCTGTATTTTGTGGATGGTACCCAATTTGAACTCAACAACACTATTATGGCTCTTGACTCAATGGGGTCATCGATAAGTAGGAAATAGAAGCAATCAACTCAATTGATTGACCCTAAAACCTCCTTCATAAAATTCAAAGCACTCAACCACCCAAGCTAATCACTTAAGCTACCTTATTTTCAAAATATGAAAACTAGAATTATATTTATATTTCAAGAATGAATTTTTTTAATATTTATATTATATAGGAAAACAAAAAGAGAGAAACTCACCTCATTGCTACAATGGATTGTCATATATCAAAGAATAGTTAAAAACTAAGAGATCACTTATTGAGGGTGATCGTATTTTGGCTTATAACAAGATGTAAAGCATTGTGCAAGATAACAAGTTAACTTTAAAATTAATAATTAATAATGAAATTGGGGTAAACTTTAAAAGTTAAACCTATAGATATAATGGTATGTTATTCACTTAAAACATGGTGGAACTTCACTCTATTTGGGATAAGATGGTGTGTTTTTCATTTAAAAGCATTTGAGGAATGAACAATAAAAAAAATGAACTTTAAATTTCTCATCCATCGACTATACTGTTAAATATTTTATTCTTTAAACCTTACTTAATAATTAAAAATAAAATTGGGACAAACTTTAAAAGTTAACCCTGTAGACATAATGGTATGTTCTTCACTTAAAACATGGTTTGAGGAATGAAAAATAAAAAAATGATCTTTAAATTTCTCATCCATCGACTCTACTGTTAAATATTTTATTCTTTAAACCTTACTTAATAATTAATAATGAAATTGGGGTAAACTTTAAAATTTAACCCTGTAGACATAATGGTATGTTCTTCACTTAAAACATGGTGGAACTTCACTCTATTTGGGATAAGATGGTATGTTCTTCACTTAAAAGCATTTGAGGAATGAACAATAAAAAATGATCTTTAAATTTTTCATTCATCGACTCTACTGTTAAATATTTTATTATTTGAAGTGTGCATAATAATTAATAATGAAATTAGACCAAACTTTAAATATTATGCAAGGGGAAAATGGCTAAGGCTAGTGAAAAAAAGAGCTAAAAGAGTTGTTGAACCAATTTTTTTCTTGAAAAAGGAGATAGAAATATTAAACCATTTTTTTAATGAGACACAATGCTCCTTACTTTGGTCATCTAGGGTATAATTTAGAGAACTTATGACATGAATGTATATTTTTGGCCAAGACTAAAGCAGATACAATGGATTATGTATACCTAAATGGAAATGGGAAGATATTACTATGGATTTTATCACCGATCAATAAAAGACATATGAGACCAATGATTCCATATTTGTGGTCACTAGTGGATTGGTTGGCTAAGAATGCTTACTTCATTCATGTAAAAGTTACTTGTGTTGCAGTGTTGCTCATATCATCATCAAAGAGGGGTCAAATTGCATGTCGTTCATAAGGTTATTGTGTTAGACAAAAATGTAAAATTTACTTCTAAGTTTTGAGGAATTTATTTCAAGAATTGGTTAAGCTGAAATTTAGCACTAGATATCATCCAAATACTAAAGATCATACAGAAATGATGAATCAAGGGTTAGAAGACATGTTTCATATGTATGTGATGAACCAACATGGGAGTTGGGAGGATTATCTTCCTCTTGTAGATTTTGCATATAACAATGGTTATCAACATTCATTGAAGATGAAACCTTTTGAAGAAATGTATGAGCGAGAGTGTAATTCACCAATCAAGTGGGATAATTTGGAGGTTTGAAGAACCCAAGGAAAGACTTTGGAAGAGATGGAAAAAATGGTGAAACAAGTCACACAAAATATGAAGGTAGTGCAAGAAATGCAGGGGAGTTATGCAAACAAGAAAAGGTCAAAGAGAAACTTTCAGGTTGGTGAGATAGTGTTGCTTAGAGTGAATTCAAAGTGTAGTTACTTGAGGTTAAGCAAGTGGAAGAAGTTGACATTGCAATACTGTGGAGATTTTGAGATGTTGGAATAGATTGGTTTGGTGTTTTATAAATTGGCATTACCTTTGTATGTGGTTAATCATGATTATTTTCATGTGTTTTTACTTAAAAGATGCATTTATTGTCCTAGTCATGTGTTGGACTCTGAGGATATTTAGCTAGATCCCATTAGGGAGTTCCAAAAAATGTATCTAGTGATATTGGGTACTAGGTGATGACATCTATGGAACAGAGTGATTGATTGGTTCAAGAAAAGATGGAGGTACCATATAGAGGTTGATGACACTTGGGATCTAGCTTCTAAGATGCAAGAGATTTACTATTTATTGTTGATTAACTTCAAGGACGAAATTTCTCCAAGGGGAGAGGGTTTGTAACACGCCATTTTGACTTAGAATTTATTGTTGTGATGATTATGGTTATTTTGAGTTGGCACTAATTGGATACACTCTCGTTGCACTTTTTGATACCTTGATCTTCATTAAAAAATTTATTCATGGCTAGGATGTGCCACACATTGATTATGTTATGCTCACTTATGATTAGGATGTAGAACATGTGATTATAGTATCCTCACTTATGATTCGGATGTGTCATGCATTGATTCATTATGCCATTGAAATTTTTCCATTGATTATGTGATAGTATTTCTTCTAATAAGTTTATGATGGATGATGGTTATTCATTGGTTTAGGACTTGTACTGACATTTATCAATAGTTGAGAGAAACCCAAAAATTGTTATGGATACATCTAATTACTAACAACATTGCAAGTCATTGGAGTGTTCTTGTATTATATGGTTCTCCAAACTTGCACTAGCATTTGTTAGATGTTGGGAGGAGCCAGAATGGTTAATTATTGGCTATTGAGGATAACAAAATCCTAAGAAATGGGATATCTTTCTCAATTTCCTTGTTATTTGATTTTGGATATATTTGGGTGTGTGATCAATGTGAATTTATATTATTAAAGTTCTTTATTTGTGTTAAATGCATGTTCATAGTTTTTTGGCCCTAAGGGGCTAGTGATGTGACCTTGCAAGTAGTCACCATGAGACCTAATATATAGACCTAACCCCAACTACCTCTAATCCCATTTTAAGGAGATGGATAGGACCTTTTGGATGGTTGGATCCAGTGTGTGAAAGGGGTGTACTTGTGTGATATTTTTGGTCTTTGGACCTTGTAATGTACCTAGGGAGGGTAATATAACATGGGGCAGTTAGGGAGGCACCTAAGAGAATAATAAATGTAATCTGGCCATAATCATGGAATAGGTCCACTTAGTAGTTGATGGGTAATAAATAGATCCACTTAGTAGTTGATGGGTAATAAATAAGTCCACTAGGTAATCAAGAGGAAATAATATAATAATAAGGAGTAGTTTGCATAGACCCATAAGAATACTATTAGAAAATATCAATACACATGACTATCATTTCATTGGATATGTTGGATGTTGATTCTTGTAGAAAGCATGTATTGTAGAGTGATTCATTCCATAAGGAGTATTTGATGGTATTACCCTACCTTAAGGGTTCTCTATATTCTTGTGTTGTTTATGGTGTGAACACATTTGATATTTTTTAAGTTCAAGGCATAAGACCTTGTGTTTGAAAGAGGTGCTAGACCTTGTCTATAAAGAGGTGTACTTGTGTGTTATTGGACTAATTGGTAAGTGTGAACACTAACAGATCTCCCTAGATCCACCTGGATCTAGAACAAAACAGGACAGGACATGACTCTTTCCCTAAGTTACGACCATTGAATTAGCTAGTAAGGAGGAACAAGTGACATACTTTTGTATCGCTTCCTTGGGTCTATGTTTCTCCCGCTTCGCTCCAGCGCTTTCGTGAGGTCAAGTCCAAGACAACACAAACCAACCGAAGTGAATATAGCAAAATGTATTCAATTGTCAACTTATGCATATGATCAAGGAATTACACAATAAAGTAAGAATGAATTTATGGGAAAAGGACATGTCATTGTATCATATTAATTGAAAGTATAAGATACAACCTGATCGCCTTGATGTCGCAAGATTCCTTTCAGTGGCTCTTGGTTCCAACACACATACTTGTTCTGTACTTGCATGAAGAAGATCCAATTCCTCTTGATAGACCGACTAGAGTCTCCAAGCTTCTGTTCAAGCAGGGTTCTTCACACAATTCCTTCACCAATTCTTCAATTAATCTTTCTTAACCTTTTCCATGAGAATCCTTTCAATATATAGGAGAGGGTGAGATGGTTAAATGGATGAGAATGATCCCACCAAATCAGAGAAGCCAGTAAAATGAAAACCATATGAATTCCAACTCATTTTCTAGAAGATTTCCTTCTAGAACCCTCGAGACTTCTTCTCTTTTCCAAGATAAAAAATAAGTTCGCACCCTGTGTATAGAGAAACCTATGAGAAGTTTTCACCCTAGATGAAGGTGGCCTGCGAGAATGGGTCATTCTCGCACCCTAGGCCATATTCAGCCTGCGAACTCACTTTGAAAATATGTTTTCTTGAAGGAGATAAATGCCACTTTTCTCAGCAGAAATTTCTTGTTGGGAACCTGAGTACACCATTGTTAATACATCACCAAGATGACCAAAATCATGTGTAACAAAATTCCCCCCAAAGTATGAGGCCAGAATCAGTGACATCTGAAATACTTTGTAAACTACGTGTATGTGTCGGAAACAAGGAGCGCACCTATCGGAAACCTGCAAACAACCAAGCATCTGCAGAATATCATACTAGTTCTGAGGTAGGCATTCCCATACTCAGATCACAGACAGATGACATCATAAACATAGGTCATGGCCACCAATCATACACCGTGGATCCATGCCGTAAAAATATCGCATAGCCACCAAGAATACACTGTGGATCCATGCAATAAATTCAGACATAGCCACGAGACATACAAAGTGGATCTATGTGTCAGCAAATTATACATATTCCATCGCAACCTGGATCAAAGAGATGAGATCCAAGGTCTTCAATCCTGTCACCTGAAAGTACGAATCTAACCATGTGATTACATGTGTTGAAGTCGAACATGGTAGAAACCACTTGATTACCGGTCATTGATGAAACCGTTAACAAGTGCGAGGGAAATCACCAT
>ML844105.1:27266-37998 GCA_009831015.1 Picea engelmannii | reverse complement strand
ACTTTCTACTGTGTCCGTAAATCTTATGTTCTCATTTCATCTGTGTATGCAGGAAATTTAGTGAAAAGGAGCTGAAAGACTTAAAAACCCTCTTTATTTCATTGGCCTCTCAGTCCAGGAGTAATGGCCAATTCATAATTGCTTCAGTCTTCCAGGTTCTCTCTCACACGCACACCGAATTGCTTCGATTTGAAATGATATACACAATTTTGTTGAAATCAGATCACAATTTAGAAACGGAAACCAAATCCTATTAATTGATTCGGGCGTTCAAAGGCTTAATTGGTTGCCCCAAGGGCCAAAAGTTCTTAAACCAAGAGGAACAAAATCTTACCCCTTGTATTTGAACCTTTGGCCTCATCCACTTTTGGTTGGTCGACCTCTTGTGATTGGAGAGGACGGAACTCACAATATCAGCTTTATAATGTAATGGCCTTTGGATGCGAAGCCACAAAACTTATCCAGGAGAAACCAATTGTTCATGCCATCAACGCGACCTTACAACTCGGGAAGAATTGGTCAATTGCCTTACAACTGAAATCACATTTGTTTGGGTTTTCAATCCGAGTCATCATCAAAGCAACCGCACCAACTTAACACTAGACCACATCCCAATGGACTTTGGCCTAATCCACTTTACCAGAACTCTGTAATGGGGGATAAATTAGTATAATGAGAATTAAATGGGGGCACAGTTTATTCACATTGCTAAGTTAGCTTCTTCCTTGAGTATCTTCTACAGACTTGTGGTTGAAATAACTAGTGGCATGCGAGTCTTGTCTTATCTGTTGCATTTGCGAGTCTAATATATACGCTCAGGTGCCCCTTTTTGCACTAGTTAAGGCTATATAGAGTCCATAAACCTTTTGGGTTTGTAATTGCACCTAAGAAGCAAGGTGAATTCTACAACTAGGCCGGAGTTGGCTGCGGTGATCTATCAACTCTTTCAGGTGTGTTTGTGTAATGGTGCATTGAATATGGACAAGTGGTCTGTGCATCAAATATTAGAATATGCACTTTGACCCACGTTTAGATAGATCTGTGCTAGTTTGTACACTTTTCAAATGCTTTTATGTCAAGGTAAAATTCAATAGAAGCACAACAGACCGGTAATAGTCTGACATGTTAATGAAATTGATTGTACCTCGGCAGTCTCCGGGTCATGATCACGAGTAATTTTAATTTGGTTCTTTCTTTCAAAGAAATAGAAACTGAAGCTTTCCTGTACATGTTGTTTGTATTTGGATGAGGCACCACTCATACAAATATCTTAGAACTGCTGAATTTTCCCAAGGAAGTCTCAAGACTTGACCTATCTTGTCACATTTCTATAGGACCCTAGTTCATGGTCACGAGTAATTTTTATTTGGTTCTTTCTTTCAAAGAAATAGAAACTGAAGCTTTCCTGTACATGTTGCCTGTATTTAGATGAGGCATCACTCATACAAATGTCTTGGAACTGTTGAATTCTCCCAAGGAAGTCTCAAGACTTCACCTATACTTGTCGCATTTCTTAACGAACTTGGAATTATTCATTTAACTGAATAAATTACAAGGGAACATATGAAAATAAAGTAGAAATTTATTCAGCGTATTCTCAAATGGTGGCAGTTGGACAAATATTGGAATGTAGAACACTATACTGATAATACGCATTGTGGCAGAATTCTTCGATGCATTTTTAGGAGTATGATGCACATATATTTTAACATTTTTTTGAAAAGCTCAGAGTATGCTTTGAAACTGTGTTACCCTTTAGGATCATGCATGTCCATTGATTTGACAGATTTCCCCTCCTCTTTTTGTTATCAAGGTTATACCATATTGCATTTGGAATGAAATGTTGAAAACCTTTAATGCATACTATTGCGATATACTCATGATTGTCCTTCTTGGGTCATGGATGACCCACCATAATACTTGAGCAAACTTGGGTCGTAAATCCTGTCGTCATATAGCATGCAGTAATGCTTTAAGTCTTCAATGTAGCCTGACATTTTAAGTCTGATAATTGGAATTGTCCAATAACGTTCTTTATCAAGCACTTTTTATGCAATCAGTGCTCAAACAACTGGTACAGCCTAGACAAGGTCGGTTTTGAGGAACCGTACTGTTGTAAATAAAATTGGAAATGTAAGAATATCAAATATTATATATGCAACTCAATGAGACAAATTAACTGTGAACCTGAAACAGGTGTTTGAATTTATAATGAAATTAGAACAGATAAAAAAATAACTACAGTGCGAATCACCGGTCAACCAAAACTTGCGAATGCATACTGCAGATATCAGCTCTAAATTTTTAGAACTTATATCATACTGCACTTCCCATGTTTGCAAGTTTCTTCTTTGTTGTGCATAAGGATATAGCCCTTGGTCATGGTATGTGAGTTGTATTTAGTTGAAAATTGAAACAACGAACCTTCATTAATTGTATGCTGCAACAAGTTGTAAAATCTGAACTTGTATTCCCAATTTTAGGAGAGGAGGTATAATACATAAATTGTCAATCCTGAAGAAGAAACTGGTTAATACATAACTTATTTTTTTATAAAATTGTGCATGCTCCGTTCCTCTTCCTATGTTCTAGTGTGTCAATGTCGTTCATTTCTTTGTTGATGCAGAGGTTTGTTGTCATTATGTGTTGAATATTAGGTTCATTACAATTTACAAGTTTAACCATAGGGTAGAGTTCAGACCATGGTTAGCATTCTCCTTTCTATAGGTATACATGTTTGACATACTTTCTGAACCGCTTTTATGCTTTTAGGTATATTATGGAATTCATGGGGCTCTTGGAGCACGGTTGTTTGATTTAGCCTCTCGGATGAGAAAAGACCAAAAGCTTACCTACGAAGACCTCGTAATTGTTAAGGTAAGAGTATTTTTTCATTTATATTTTGTTTTTCTTTCCTTATCTTGGTTCTGCAACAACCAAATTTCAAATTTGTATCATCAAAATTAGAGAATGGCATAATGCATATCCTTAAGTGACTGTTTCATTGCCTGATTTTCACTTTAAAATACCATCTCCATGGTATTTTGCAACGATAACTATCTCACATTCTATGACATGTGAATGCCTAGAATGTGTGTCATATGACTTGCTTTCATAGGATTGCACTTTGGGATGCAGAGTATTTACGAGAAAGGCTGCCGGAATGAAATTGAGAATTTCATCTTTCAGCTAGTCGATTTAACTGGCAATGGCCTTGTGCAGAGGTTCTGTCTCTCTCCCTCTCTGTACTTACCAACCTACCATTTTTTATGGTCAAAGAGCATTCTGCTCCTCTATTTGCATTTCTTGGAATCTTGATAGGTCATCTGTTCTTGTAATTTTTTCATGTGACAAAAAGGCTACTTTCTTCATGCATTAGGGCCCGTGTAATCAACCAAAGTAAAAAATCAGTTACAAATTAAGAAACATAACCTACTTTAGATGATGCCAAAAATAGTTAGTTGCTATATACTTTTAATGCTTTTTGGCTAATTAAGCTTGAAATTAGAATTTAGTTTGATTGGTCAATATGAGGGAGTCCAAGTGAAATATAAATATTCAAAAAACAAATGGATTTCTAGTTAAGTTAGCTTTTACTTGGAATTAATCCATAATTAGTTGACATAATGAGTTGCCCAGCTTTAAAATGGTCCACAATTAGTTAACATAATGAGTTGCACAGATTTTAAATGTCGTATTTACTCTCACGTTGTCAACAATGAGCCTATAATGTGCACATGCAAGCATTTCCTTAGACTTAGAAAACTAGGACTAAGCTGGATTCCATTTTTAACATAAGTTGCTATTCAATTGCTCCATCTACTATTCTCCGGTCTAAAGTGTACATGGAGTGTTTTCTGCTTTAAAGGAAGCTTTAAGAGGTTAATCTTTAATCCACGGGTTATGTGTTTTGTTGATAGTATGACTTCTATAAGCTCTTTTATTTAGTTTTATTTATTGTCTTTAAGTGGCACCAAAGCCACATTTCTGCTACTGTGGTGGGTTGATTTCACTGATTTTTACCACAGCAATCTTCTAGACTGCAGTCTTCTGTATAATCAACCTTTTCCCATGGCTTTAGAAGAAACTTGATATGAACATATTCTCCTTGAATTTATCACCGAGGCTCAGAAGTGTCTACTAGGATATATGCGAAGACACTCTCAGAATAGGAAGGACATGTTCATGTATTGAAACAAATAAACGCCTTGCGATTTGGTTGGAGATTAATTTCAAGAAAATGGAATCATGAATGGAAGCTGTGGGTTGTTGAGTTTCTGAAATCAGATTCTTCCCAAATTTGGGCTTCAAAAGGACTCATTGGAGTCAATATCAAAGCATGGACTCTGAATTTAAAGCTTCAAATATCTTTTGAACGTTTCAGCTCAATTTAGAGAAGCTAAAGTTTATAGGTCTTTTTGACCTAATGAATAGGTCAATGGGACTAGAGAATACAACTAGTCATAACCATGATGCGGAAGTGCCAAGGCTACCGTTGACAGCTAAAAGATAAAGAGATGCAAATTAAAATAACATAAAAGAGAGTAACAACGCATGGTCCAAGAGGGTAAACCCTAGAAAAGAGAGAGATCCACTACATGACACTAGATAGTAGATATAGAGGAGGGAGTGGAACCATCTCCATTTGCATCAATCATTGTAAGGACAATGCAATGCTTGATAGTCCTTTGGGGAGTGCTCAGGGTTGAGGGGCATGGTTGAATGATTCTGGGGGGAACTTGGAGGTGTTTAGTGAAAGCTCTCCTAACATTCAAGGCCGAAGAGAAAATTTGGTGACAAGTATCCGGTTTTTTGACCTAGGTTGTAAGGCAATTCTACACTGAAAATGGGTGCTTCTTTGTGTCCTTGTGAAAGTAGGTTGTCTGACTGTAGAACCAAGCACAAGTGCTGAAAACATATATACACAAGTGCGGCTAAGAGAAAAGATGCCAATCACAAGTGAAATTGCCAAAATTAAGTGCCCTTATGCTTATGACACTTTGTATTTCAGATCAAGAAGATCACAAGATAAGATGATGCAATTGAGACTTTGATTTGTGTATTTATACACAACTCGTGTGAAGCGTCCTTCCAACAGGTGTTATGGGCCCATATAACAAGGGCAGAAACCCCAAGAGGGCATGAGCTTGCATATCAAGTTTGACTAGGTTGCCTTTCACTATAAAAGTAGTATACAATAAGTGAAATAAATCTGGCCTTATCCATAATTACAAGTACATAATAATATATATGGATGCGCTGTGGCCGCATGTACAAATTACACCAATAATTCCAACATCTTCCCTTGTGCTGAACATGGGGCCACAGAGAGAAGTTGTTACAAGTTACAACTCAAGATTTACTTTGTTGATGATTGTAGCTTCGTGAGACATCCTCCAGAACACGTTCTCCTCTGAGACTGAGTTGAGTCGACCTGTAGGAGAGCCCATGTGTTGGGTGTGCCCATGTGATGGGTGTGTCGTTCCTCTCTAGACTGAGATGAGATGATGTGTGCCCCTGTGTGGGGTGAGGATGCCCATGAGATGGGTGTGTCGTTCCTCTCTGGATTGAGATGAGACGATGTCTACCCCTGTGCAGGGTGAAGGTGCCCATGAGATGGGTGTGCGTCAGACTTTGGACTAAGCTGTTATGACGTGTTGTCTCCTGCCTTGTGGACTCATTTGAGTCAGGCTTGAGATGGTACTCCAGATGATTCTCCTGTGGATTCAGTTGAGATAGAGATCTGTTGAGTAGGACATCCCTGTGGCTGAGCACAGGTGGACGTGTCCCTAGTGGCTGAGCACTAGTGGACGTGTGAGATCCTTGCTATATTGTCTTAGAGTAAGATTTACCTGTAACCCTAATTATGTTGTAAAGGGTACAGGTCGGCCCCACCATGTAAAGATAATTAATATTGTAATTATTAATTATATTTATTATATCATTAAGTTGTACAGGTCGGCCCTATTGTGCCAATAGACACATCATTTGATGTGATAAGTTTTGTATAAATAAAGGTGAATCCCCATTGAGGAAACACACTTATCATTGTGTCATCTCATGATTTCAGAAGTTGTGGTCTGAAATTATGAGAATTACAGCACCTTCTTGTGTGCTAGGTTTGGTGGTGGCTGGGGGATCTTCTCTTGAGAATATAGCAAAGGATTGCTGGGTTTTCTTCCCTTGTGTAGAAAGGTTTCCCAGGATATTTCTTGTGTTCTTGTGCATGGTTATTCTTCTTGTGATCTTGGTTTACTGCAGCTAGTTATTGTTGCTACAGTGGTTATGGTTCAAGTAAATGCTAAACAAAATTCAAAATTAAAATGCATCAGCTTACCATAAAATTCAACATGGTTTCAGAGCAGTACTTGAAGAAGACTTTTGCACATCAGAAAAAGGCAGCCGTGGGAGATAAAGGGCTGCTAAACCCTTGCCGCTGGTATGAGGAAAAGAAGGCCGGACCTCTCCTTAATTTTCTGTGGTAAAATTGAGGCCAAACCTCTCCTTTCTGTGGTAAATTTTAGGGCCGCCTCTAATTTCTGTTGGCTGGCCAAGCATTGTTTGAGGGCCAAGTCTCCAAGGTTGCCACAGTCAGTTCAAGCCTACAAAGGGCTGCCTCAGCATGTTTTGTAAGATCGAAGGCTTAAAGAAGAAAGACAACAGTATTAAAGGATCCAATTCAAATGAAGACTGTCCACACTAAATCTATCCGCCAGCAATAAAAGAGACGTGGAAATTTACCCAATCGTTGAGCAGTAATGTGTGGACCATACAGTGGTATATTGGATGCTAGCATTGCAATTAAAATAAAACAGTCCGCCATATTTTATCATAACTGTGGGGCAGTCAAAGAAAGTGAAGTCAAAGGAGCCCTAACCGCAGATTTAAAACAAAAATTACAGACCTATAGGCTATAAGCAGCCTCCGTGGTGTTCCTTCTGAGGCAGCGAAAAATTGCAGAGCTGTAGCAGCTTCTGTCCTTCTGAGGCAGTGAATTTCTGAAGCTGATTTAAAGCCTGTTCTAAGGCAAATCCGTGTGCAGACTTGAGGGTGGTTTTGTGCTGATCTAAGGCCAGATTGTATGCAGAGTTGAGACAGTCCTGAAGCTGTTCGCTGGGACATATCTCTGAAGATATACTTCTTGAATTACAAAGGCGGATTTCTTTTTGGATTAGTGGCAGACCTTGAAGCCATCACATGGGCACACCCAACACACCCATCACATGGAGAGCAGTTGAGTGTCGTGCAGTGGTTATGGTTCAAGTAAATGCTAAACAGAATTCAAAATTAAAATGCATCATCTTACCATAAAATTCTACATACTTCCCCCCTTAATGCTGAGCAGAGAGCCATAACACCTCCCCTGAACTCCACATTGCTCCTTCAAAAAGGCATCAAGATTATCAATAACTGGGACTGAGCTCCAGAGAGATTTAGGTGGGAGATGTGTGAGATGTTGTAGTTCGATAGGGACATCGAAAACTTGAATAATGGCTCATGGTGGAGAAGACTTCTTATGATAGAGCTCAAATGGGCCAATAAGGAACTTAGTGGCATCAGATTCATCTTGAAAACAGTGAGTAAGCTCAGAAAGAAGGGCTCAAGGTGGAGGAGATTCCTCTTGATAGCATGTAGATGGACCAACGAGAAACTTTGTTGCATCAACAAGAGTGGAGATAGAGCACTTAGGTATGGGCCTTGATCTATCAAAAAGAAGAGTAACTGGTGTAGGTGAATTATGCAAGGTGTCACGATCATTACTGAGTAATGGGGGCAAACTGTTAGGTACATCTTGAATAGGTGAGAAATCATCTGCAACATGAGGATTGGATGAGCTATTGGAAAGAGCATCATCATTTGCAACATGAGGATTGGGTAAGCCATTGACAAGAGTATCCTGAAAAAGTGAAGAGACATCTGCAATAAGAAGACTGGATGAGTCATCAATAGGGTTCATATTGTTGAAATTCCTCAGCATATGGTAATAGTCCTGGTCTGATTTCTAACCTGCTTACTTAGGGAAACAAAAAACTGAATTCTCTATCAATACTGCAATCTAAAATCTATTAGATACTGAAACACATCCCACTGAAGAAAGTTGTAGCAAGTACACATATTTGAAACTCAAATCACATCACTATTTATTACTCTTGAAAATAGGAAATACTGGAAGCTTGAAATACTAACTCTAGTCACTCATTGCTCTCTACTGAACTGAATGAATAACAATGGAGACCCTACCTCTCTTTTATAGAGAAGGAGTCTAGGGTTGTACATTAAAAAATAACCTAACCCTAAGTGCCTAGGTTAGAGTGCCCAACCTGCATGCATGCATGACTTTCTAGAGATTTGCACCTAGATTGGAGTAGGCTACACATGCACCTTGCCTTCACCCTCTCCTTGGGATTAGTGCCCTATCTCTCTAATTTTGAAAAAGTCAAACTAAACTTAGAAACATAACTAATCTGAACTAGAACTAGAAAGTGGAACTTGCTAAATTCGGAACAACAAACTAACTGAAGGTGGTGCATGAATGACTTTAGCATGTATGCGCTATCTACCAAACAATAATTTATAACTTTGTCTACTGTGCCCTTATTAAACCTGTTTATCATTGCTGTAAGGAGATGTTGAACACACCCTCTCTGTCCCTGTGCTTGCAACTGTACTTCTGCTGTCTTTAACATTGTTCTACAAATTGTTATAATATGCCATTGTACCTTCTCTGCATGTGCCCAGGTCTTCTCTACTCACTGTTGCCATTGATGGTACTTCACGGGACACTTTTTGAGGTACTCAAAATCCAACACTCCCTCTTACTGAGGAATGTGTTATTTGCCAAACATGAAGCTCCCTTTGCATTTCGAACCTCCCCTCTTCTAGGGGCTTGGTCAACCAATTGACCATCAATGAATTGGAAGAAACATGAATCTGGATCACTGCTTTCTTCTTTACTCCGAGCTCTCGTCAAAATCTTTATGGTGAAAGCCTTTTGTATGAGGAACACTGCATGAACAACTTGCCAGCATCCTTTGTCCTTCATGTCATCTTCACTGGTCAAAATCTTCTCACATGACATCATGAACTGTTCAAGACTTCTTGCAATAATGAACTCATCTGTATATAGGGCCACGGCAAATGTATTAGATCTATCAAAAATGAATTGAAATCTGCACTAAACTCAGAACAACCCAACACGAGTACAATCTCATTGACACTAAAATCCAAAACTGGTGGTGCCTGCATCAACCCATCTAGGGCATGTCAATTTTAAGCATCTAATTTTAGATTTGAAAATTACTTCCAAGTGACTTCAAACAGTAAACCCTAGGGCTGTTATCACTGAATAATTTTACACTGAAATTATGACAGAAAATTACAGCAGAAACATAAAGATCAGAGAGAAACAATCCACAAGAGACACAAATTTCTGTTCTGTAAACTTTTCAGATTTAGAATTTCTAAGAGCAAAATCAGCCCTCTCAGCAAGTTCACAAAATCAACAAAATTGAGGACAAAATCAGTTCTCTTGCAAAAATTACAAACTCAACAAAATTTCCAGAAAATTCCCCCACTTACAAACCTGCTGCAAACTTGTTGACGTCAGCCGTACGACTTGCTGATGTCAGATTGTATGGTCTGCTACCTGCCCATAGAACTCTCACGTGCGGCCTGTACTGATCTGTCACACATGCGACTGTACAGATTTGTTTCTCCCACAAGTAGGTCACGAAGTCGCAGATCTTGGCAACTTCCAAAATTCTGTTGCACAAATCTGTCTGGTACATGCTAATGGCTGTAACATGCATGAAATGCATGTTACAGCCACATGTGTGGGAGAAACAAATCTGTACAGTTGCATGTGTGACAGATCCGTACATGGTGCACGTGAGAGTTCTATGGGCAAAGTGGTTGACCCACAAGTAGGTCAACCACTTTGCTCTCTTTTCCTCAAATATGCCTTATGTCGAAGTCATACTCACTAAGGAATTCTAACCACCTGCTTTGTCTGGGCATTTAAACTTGACTGTCCAAACAAATATTTCAGACCACAATGGTCTGTTCTTAGTTCAAATCTTTTACCCATAAGATAATGCCTCCACATCTTCAAAGCATGCACTATGGTTGCCAATTCCAAGTCATGCGTAGCATAAAGCTTTTCATGCTCTTTCAAATTCCTTGATTCATAACATACCACCTGTCCATTCTGACTTAGGACTCCACCTAGTCCTTCCTTGCATGCATCCGTGCATACAACGAAGTCTGCATTAGGATCAACAATCCTCAAAATTGGCGCACTTGTCAACAAACTCTTCAAGTGTCGGAAACTTCTTGCACAATCCGGAGTCCACTCAAATTGCCTACCTTTCTTCTAGAAGGATGTAATTGGATGCACAATCTGTGAGAATCCTTCAATAAACCTTCTGTAGTACCCTGCTAGTCCCATAAAGGATCTCACTTCTGCGACATTTCTTGGCGTTGGCCATTCTTCAATAACTTTTATCTTCGCTGGGTCCACATCTATTCCTTCTTCTAAAATAATATGACCCAAATAGTAAATCTGCCTCTGATGAAATGAACATTTTCTCAGCTTTGCATAAAGCTGATGCTCACTCAATACCTGCAACACCATCCTCAAGTGTTGCTCGTGCTCTTCTTCAGACTTTTAAATAAGTGTGTCATCCAAAAATACAATGACAAACTTATCTAAATACTCTCTGAAAACTCCATT
>ML844103.1:11835-49835 GCA_009831015.1 Picea engelmannii | reverse complement strand
AGGACCACTACAGGAAGAATCATTGAAGGTAATTAGGGATTTGGCCAATATGTAGGGTAAGGTCAAGTAGGCAGTGATTGAAGAATAGGACAAAATTACAAACTTGACCGCGCATGGGGTAGAGGAGATAGAAGAAAAATATGCCATTCTCATCAGATATGTGGAGGTAGCTAAGGATGGCTCTCAAAAATTCATTTTGGAATGGAAGAGTAAGCAATAGGCCTGAGTGGCTCAGGATGACCGATAGGTGAGTGTTGGGGGCCTCTTGTATAGGAAGTTTTGGAATTTTTTTTTTAGTTTTGATACAGTTTTTGGAAAAATACTAAGTATAGGAAAGTGAACAAAAGAATAAGGAAAGCTAGGGAGTGCACAACTAAGGTGCATCCAGGAGGACAACTCACAGAAGGAGGAAAGTGTGCAGAAGGAAGACAGGGTGCAGACATGAGAATAAAGAAAATAGAAGAATAAATCTGATAAAGGATAAACTAAGAGAATAAAGTGAGAGAATAAATAATGATTAAAGGATGATAACCCGACATTCCATAAATAGAACAATATAAAAAAGAAACATGCACAAGGAAAATCATCACGAACAACCAATTAGCTAAGGGAAGTATGCATTGTAATGGGGTATTTTTGGGATGAACATATTAGTGATTTTAGCCCTAGATTTCTTCATAAATATGTAATAGGATGGGAAAATGGGGTTCCTCGGTTTCTCTCTCATGAGTTATGGTACATTTTTAGGGGTTCCTCCATATGATTGGGTTCCAAGTTTCTAGAATGTAACAGTCTGTTGATGAGAAGAATCAATAAAGGAATGCTAAAGAGATGATACAGAATATTGTGTTGTCTGTCTTTTATATGTTTAATTATGAATTCTATCTAAATGTATTATAGAATATATTTGTCTTAAGATTAAAAATAGTGTAATTTTCATAGTTGTTACAACAATGAAGTATACATGAATCAGGAATATCATGATAGTATGAATCTTAATCACTAAGTAGTTAATAAGCAACAAGAACAAAATCTTGTGCACAAAAATTATAAGGAAGACTGTAGAATATGGCCACCTCCCATTCCTTCAATACTATAGAAGCTTATTCCTCAGAGTCCCAATAGATACCTTGGGTGAGATTTCATTTGTGCAAGAAGGTGATGCCAAAAGGGATGGTGTTTGGTGCTTTTTGTTGGTTAAATATAAGTCTAACCTAGGGTCTTACAACCTGTGCACAATGCGAAATATGCATAACACACATCCTCAACATGTCATCTAGCACTATGTTTAGCCTCTTAGTATGACCATTTCTCTGGGGATGGTAGGTTGTGCTAAATGTACAATGTGTTCCCAAACCTAAAAACAAGATTTCCCAAAAGATTGAGGTGAATTTAGAATCTATGGGCGAGATTATGGTCTTGGGTAGACCATGAAATATGAAAATTTCCTTCATGAAGATGTTATCAACATCTATGGCCTTAAAAGTAGATTTGATAGGAATGAAGTAAGTTTCCTTTCTCAGCTTATCCACTACTACCATGATTTCATCATGTTTCTTAACTGTCCTTGGAAACTCGGTAATTAAATCCATTGAAATAGTCTCCCATATCCATTATGGAATTGGTAATGGTGGAAATAATCCTGCAATATGTTTATTCTCAACTTTCACTTGTTGACATTCCAAACACTTGGCATTGTATTCTTCAATGTATGGCTTCATTCTAGGCCAATAATATACTTGTCTTACTGTTGTTACCATTTTCTAGTAACCAGTATGACCTACATAAGGTCTCCTATGGAATTCATCCATGATCAAGTGCCTCAACTTTGTTGAACTAGGAACATATAGCCTATTGTTGTACAACATCAAATTATCATCCCCAAGATGATATCCTTCATATTTTATCTCTCTGGAATCTTGCTACAACCATTCTTTCACTTTATTGGAGAACTCATATTCTTGTGAGAGGGTTTTGATCCTTTGATAAATTTCATACTCTCTCACACTTTCTACTATTGATTGTATTTACTACACACTCCGACTGAGTGCATCTTCCACTCTATTCACCTTTCCTTGTATGTGTTTGATTTCAAAATCAAACTTGTTGATCAATGCCATCCACTTGGATTGTTTAGCGTTTAACATTGACTGGTCAAACAAATATTTCATACCTCAATGGTTTTTCATCAAGACAAATCTTATTCTGAGTAGGTAATGCCTCCACATATTCAACACATGCACAATTGTTTCAAGTTCCAGATCATGAGGGACACACATTTGTTCATGATTCATAGTTGATCGATTGTACCTCCTGCATAAGGACTCAAACGATTCCTCTTTTGCAAGCATCATTACAAACTAATAAATCCTTTTAAGGGTATGCAATATTCAAAATAGGGGCATTGCTCAAAAGGTGCTTCAGTTGTTGAAAGTTGGATTCACACTCTGCTAACCATATAAACGTTTTTCCTTTTTCTTTGTAATGAGGTAATGTGATGACCAATCTTGGAAAATACCCTTATAAAAATCCTATAGTACCCATATAATCCCACAAAATACCTTAACTCTGTTATATTTCTAAGGGAAAGACAATCCAAGATTTCCTTGATATTTTCAGGATCTACTGCCACTCCTTCTACTGAGATGGTGTGGCCTAAATAATGGATTTATTTCTAAAAGAAATCACACTTGTTGAAATTAAAATATATATGGTGATCCCTAAACACTTGTAGAACCATCTTGAGATTATCTTCATTCTCTTATTAAGTCTTGGAATACACCAAAATATCATCCACAAACACCAAGACAAATTTATATAAATATTTCCTGAGAACACTATTCATCAAGCACAAGAATGTGGTTGTTTCATTAGTAAGTCTGAATGGCACCACCAAGAACTCATAGTGTCCATAACTTGTTCTAAATGTTTTCTTGTGTATGTCCTCATCTCTAATTCTAACATGGTCATATCTTGATTTCAAATTGATCTTTGGGAAAACGTCAACTCCCTTGAGCTGGTCAAAGAGATCATTGATATTAGGAAGGGGATATTTATTATTGATGTTCATATTGTTCAAATAAATGTAGTCAATACATAATATCAATGTACCATACTTCTCCTATTGTAACATTTATCCAACATCTCCTTCAGTTATACTTTCAGCTACACCAATTCTTGTGTGTTCATCCTGTAAGGTACTTTTGATGTTGGTACTACTCCAGGAACAAGTTCTATTGAAAAATAAAGATCTTTCTTGGGAGGTAGTCCAGACACCTCCTCTAGAAATACATCCTTAAACTCCCACAACATGAGGTGATATTTATCCTTCAACTCCTTGCCTTGTGTTGAGTTAAGCACTTGTATCTCATATAAGGGGCATCCATTTCTGTTGAATTTATTAAGCTCCAATTTTGATATTTTCTTAACTCAAACTGTATTTCGAATGCCTTACAATACTCTTGTGTTTACCTCTTCATATTTGCATTCCAAGGTTTTCTCATAACTATTCAATTTTTCCTTGTGATTCAAATACCTAACAGAACATCATATGATCCCAAAAGTAGGATATTCATGGCTACTTTCATATGCAATCCACTCATCTCAAATGGACATGCCTCTATCATTTCTACCACTTTTCTCTTAGTTATTTTGGCTAATTGAACCAACCATTTCTTTGCATGATTCTTCCTCTATAAGGAACATGCCTCAACAAATTGAGGTGAAACATAACTAAGCTTATATCCAGGATCAATTAAAATAGAATTAGGTTTCTTGGAAATTATACCTTCCAACTCCACTACTGAAGCTTGGTAGTCTTCTTGGGGATTTTTCACAGCTACATATATCATGGGCATGCTTCTGGAAACATCATTAGCAGTAGAAGCATCATGGACATGGTAATATTTGTTATTGTCTTGTTGGATATGAGGAAAATCTGTCAACATGTGTGGTTCTCCACAAACCTATCAGTGTAGAGGTCCTTTCTTTGGTTCCTATACTCTTTCTCTTTCCCTCTTTTCTGGCCTATTTCCACTCTAAGATGGAAAGTTTTGTTGATGCACACTTCTTCTTGGTTGACCCAATTGTTCACCCTTATTCAAATTCTTATAAAGGAAGTATTTAAACACCTTATTCTAGAATCCACTCTTATCCTTTCTTTTACAATCTTTAGAAGGATCTTGCTTATGTTTAGACTTATCACAGAAAAACTTAGCCTTCCTTATCAAATTCAATTATGTCCTGATGGGACTGTGGCAATCCACTGAGAAAACGTTGTATCCTTGATTTCCCATCTTTGAGGTAAGGAACATACCTCAACAACTCCAAAAATATTTTGGCATAGGCATCCATAGTAAGTTGTCCCAACTTATGCTCATGGAATTCCTTGATTTTTTCATCGTAATACTTCTCTAATAATTATTCCTTTCTGAAGTGCTTCTCAAAATGCTTCTAGGTTAGTTTTCTTTCCTTCATTCCTTTGACTTCCTTTAGGTCTTCCCACCATATGAAAGATCCTCCATTCAAATTGAATATGGAAATATTCACTTTTGTATTGTCCAAGTAATTAGGTACCCTAAAAATAGTTCTTCAAACCCAGGAACCAAGCCTCGACTTCTAATCCCTTATCGATTTATCCGTCGAAGGTAGAAGGCTTAGCTTTATAAAATTCTTCAGTTAGAGAAATTTTTGAATGTCTCTTCCTTTTATTTTTAGGGACACTCAATCTAGTGTCACTGCTGGAAAAATCCTCGAAAGATATCTTTCTCCTGGATGACTCTATGTAAATACTTACACCATGTTTGGGGATTTTTATCACAAGGGTGAGAAAAAAGAGACCCCTTTGATTTCCTTGGTAAGCCAAAAAAGCAACACATAAAAATGTTTAGTAGGTTAGTGAACCCACAAACTATGAAAAAATAAATAAAGGGCAACAAGGAATGATAAACAAAGAGGACTAAACTAAACAAACATTAACAAAGGATGCATGAAATTTGACACAAAGAGTGGTTACCCAATAGAGAATGGTATTTGAAATTGAGATCACCAAGAGGATTACTTTGGGATTTATGAATCCCCTATTCCTCCTAGGGAGGGCTCTTGAATCCCTCAAAGTAGATCTATTACTCTCCTATTTTGAATTACAATGGTGAAGAACTCTATGGCAAGGATTCCCAAGAGGTGAAAATATTTCCCTATGCTATACTTGCCAAAGCTATTCTTAAGAGAACAAATGGCTTCTCTAAGAGTATTTGGAAATCATAAAAATTCTATGAAAATCTTCTTTTTTGGCATATAATGGCCATCTTCAATATTCCATATATAAGATAGAATGTAGAATAGAAATATTTAGCAAGCAATGGCAGAACAACAATGATATATCCAAAACAATATCATAATAATACCATAATAACACCAGAAAGAACACATTTATTAATGATAGAAATGTGCACTTGCCTATTTGAGGGGGTAACCTTCAACAACGTAGAGCTCTATTACAATAATATCCAAGAAAAAAATATACAATGCCTCATACGCTTGTTTATACTAATTCTACCTTCTAAGGAAACATCTAGAGGAAGACTTTCTATAAGTGGAAGCTTCTATTAGGTTTTCTTACATTGACTTATTATTCTTTATTTATTAGTCCTTATTAACTAATTTCTTCCTTTATTAGATAGAGAAAAATATCCTACTAACTAATGACCCATGGAGAGGGGTTAGGATTGGATCCTAACATTCCCTCCCCCTTCAAAATAATCCTTTTACTCAAGGTTGTAGGTGCATAAATTGTTAGAGTATGGTTGTTGGTTCCCAGGTTTCATCCTCTAGTGATGTGTCCTTATACTTTATCAACACTTCCTTGATAGTTGTACTATGCAATTGATGTTCATAGTGATTGAGGACTACTTATGGTCAGAGCCAAAGGGAGCCTTCTTCATCTAATTTTGAAAGGATGGTTTGGACCCTGCAATTTTTTCCCACCACTTTCTTCAGACAGGAAACATGGAACACCGGATGGATTTTTGAAGTAGCAGGAAGGGACAATTTGTAGGCCATTGAACCAATACGCTTGATGATATGGAAGGGCCCATAAAAATTGTCTTCCAACTTGTAATGTCCCTAGGCTTTGAGAGATGTTTTCATCTAAGGTTGGAGCCAAATAAACACATGTATACCTTCTTGAAAAACCCTTTATAAATGATGTTGGTCCACCTATTGCTTCATGCAATTTTGGGCCATGTGGAGGTTATCCTTCATATCTGCTAGGGTGGTTATGCGAACTTGCAACATTGTATCAATAGATTGGACCTTTGATGTGCCTAGAAAATAAGTAGTGACTATAAGTGGGTGTTGGCCATACATTGCTTCATATGGGGTCATTTTAGTGGTTGTATGATAGGAATTATTGTACCACCATTTGGACAAGGGGAGCCATTGCACCCACTACTGTTGTTTGTTCGAAAAAAAATACCACAAGTGGGTTTCCAAACATTTTTTGACCACTTTTGTTTGTTTGTTAGATTAGGAGTGATGGGTTGTGCTCATGTTCATTTAGGTGCCCTGTAATTTAAACAACTCTTGCCAAAATGTGTCAGTGAAATTTGGGTCACAATCAAATATAATAGAGGTGGGCATGCCATGTAACTTGAAAATATGATCAAGGAAAACTTGTGCTACTAATTCTGGTGTGAAAGGGTGTGGTAATGCAAAAAAATGAGCATACTTTGAGAGCATATCAACCACCACCATCATGATGTACTTTTTCCCAAGTTTAGGAAGGGCCACTATAAAATCCATGGAGATTTATGTCCACATAGAAGCTCAAATGTGTATGGGTTGTAGGGAATCTGGAGACTTGATAGTTTCACCTTTATTACATTGGCACACCTCACACTCTGTCACAAAGTGAAGGATAACCTTCTTCATTCCTACCTAGAAAAAAGAACGACGAGCACGAGCATATGTCTTTTGGAACCTCGAGTGACCCACAATATCTGATGAGTGCAACTCATTTAAGAGCCTCATAATGAGTACTAAAGAGGGTGATAGAACTAGGCAATCCTTATATCTAAGAATATTTACCTTCCAAGTGTAGCTAATGGGAGGATTAGGGTCCGCCTGAAGGCATTGAATTAACTTGGATATAGTTGGGTGTGTTAGCCACTCTTGGAGTACTTCATCAATCCAATCAGGGAATGGTAAGGATAAGGAAAATAAGGATCCATCCTCATCATGTTGTCTTGACAATGCATCAACTACCATATTATATTTTCCCTTTTTGTATATTCTTTCATAATCATAACCCTACATTTTGGTTAGCCACTTAATTTGTTTTGGGGAGGATAGTCATTGCTCCAAAAAATATTTTAGTCTATGGTGATCTATTTTGATCTGAAAATGACGTCCCAATAGATATGGCCTCCATGTGTCCACTGCATGGAGAATGATCATAATTTATTTTTCATACATATAGATACCCAAATTTCATCCACTCAACGCTTGGATGGTAAAGGCCAAAGGTCGACCATATTGTGTGAGCATTGCATATATACCACTGTCAGAAGCATCTGATTCCACCACAAGTTTTTTTTTGAATTCGGTAGTTGATAGGAAAGGAGTAGTGCACATGGTGCTCTTTAATTCTCCGAAGGCTTTCTCAGAAACAAGTGTCCAATGAAATGCAATCTTCTTAAGGAGGTCGGTCAAGGGCTTAGCAATTTTTCCATAATGGTGAAAAAATTTCCTATAATATCCTGTGAGACCAAGAAAACCCCTTAGGTGTTTTAAGGTCATGGGTTTCATCCACTCTTGGATAGATTGTATCTTTTTGGGGTCCACTTTTACCCCTTCACGACCGACAATGTGTCCCAAGTATTCCACTTCGTTGGCTCCAAATTAACAATTTGTCTTTTTGACAAACAATTGGTTTTCCTGCAGCAAGTGAAGAAATTTGTCCACATGAAGAAGGTGGATATCCCAAGTGCGGTTGTAAATGAGGATGTCATCAAAGAAAACCAATGAATTTTTTGAAGGTAAGGTTTCAATATTTTATTCATGAGACTTTGAAAGGTGGATGGGGCATTGTAAAGGCCAAAATGCATGCCCAAGAATTCATAATGTCCTTCATGAGTTCTGAAAGTAGTCTTCGGAATATATTCCTCCTTCATTCGGATCTGGTGATAGTTGGAGCGAAGGTCTAATTTGGTGAATACACAGGCACCTTGGAGTTCATCCAAAATATCATCAATGACAGGAATGAGAAACTTATCTTTGATGGTCAGTTTATTCAGGGCATGAAAATTAGGGCACATGCACCAAGTACCTTATTTGTTTAAGAACATTACCACTGGTGAAGAATATGGGATGGTACTAGGGAGAATTACCCATGCCAACATTAATTCTTGTACCATCTTTTCTATTTCATTTTTTTGATAAAATGGATATATGTATGGATGTACATTAGCAGGGTGACTAATAGGAAGGAGAGGGATGCTATGATCATTCTCTCCCCTAGAAGAAGGAAAGGTTGTGGGAACCTCAAAGACCTTGGGTTACTTTTCCAATATGAGTTGCAGGCTAGGAGGAGCTACTTGAGAGCCATGTTCAGTGAACTGGATGGAATTAAATTGAGAAATCACACCATGGTGGAATTTATTCAATAGTTTTTCCATCCTATAAGAGATGGCGATTTTAGGAGAGCCCGCTTGGAGACTTCAGAGGGTATAGGGGTGAGAATATTGGGTGAAGATCATATATAATTATTGATAACCCATTTTGATTGGCCCCATAGTCTAAATCCATTCCACTCCTAATACAATATCACAACCACCCATGGAAATAGAGAACATGTGGTTTTTTATATGATAATTACCCATTTGAAGTTTGACATTCTCACAACATCCCCCATGCTTCATAGTACCACCAAGAGCGATGAGGATTTGAAAATTAGAAACAGGGTGGACAAAGTAATGGATTTCATCAACAAGCCTACAATGAATAAAATTATGGGTGCTACCACTATCAATCAACACCACCACCAACCTATGTTTGATGTAGCCATTGAGCTTCAATGTTTGCAGGGACGAAATACTCGAGAGTACATGAAGTGATATGATGGGTTCCTCTGGTTCTACAGGGGTTACAAGTAGAGCTTTGGTGTGATCACTTAGATGTTCCTCCTATAGTTCAGGAGCCTCATATGATGGGATGCTTTCATGGGGAGAGTAAGTTGATGCATCAATCTGGAATAACTTTTGTTCTCAACATTTATGCCACAGGGAATACTTTTCATCACAATAGTAGCAAAGTACTTACTTGCAATGTTCCTACATTTCTGCTAGAGATACCTTTTGGACCTTCAATGTTTGTGTCGAAGTTGGGTGAGCCTTGGGGAAAGGATGGGTGAGAACTGGAGCCTTCATGGGTGGAGCCTGAAGGATGGTCTCGTAATTGACATGCCCACAACCAGGTAGTAGGATGATGCATAGTTACATGAGCCCATATGGATTCCTTTAAGCCACTGATAAAACATTCAAGGTAAAATGAATTAGATAATCCCTTATTCCTGATAGCCAATTGTTCAGATGTCGTGATGAAATATGTGACTAATCCAGTTTGGCGCATCTTGGTGAGCCTACCCAAAAAATGTGATTCCTTATCAAAATGGGCACAAACTTCTTTAGTGAACATGTTCCAAGTGGACATTCCTGGATAACATTTCTTATTCCACTACCATCATTCTTGATCCAGGTACAAAACCCCTACATATAATTTGGTCTCATCATCCCAAATATTATGGAGGGAGAAGTATTGTTCCATTTGAGAGACCCACCCTACTGGGTTGGATCCATCAAAATTATGCATGTCAACTTTGGGCACCTTATTCCAAGAGTGTGGAGAACCCCAAGGGGAGTGAGATGAATGAGTATGTTCATAATTGGAATGTTGAGGGTCCTCTACATTAGGATCTACCTACTTACCTTTTTCAAATTATTGCATGGATTCATGGATGGCTACGTGGAGTTCCTCTTGGAGGCACTCTTTGACTTCGTCTTGTAGGGTGGTGGTGATGGATTCCATTTTCATTTCTAAGATGGACATACTAGTCTCCCAGTATTCTTAAGTATGAGCTCTGGTGGTTGGAATGGTAATGGATTAGGTATTGGATGAGGTGCCAGGACAGAAATCAAGGCCAAAAAAATGATATGTACCAGGGTGATCAGGACAAAGAGAGGAGTCCAATAGGATAGGTGTCAAATAAGGGTGTTTTGGAAAGGGGTGGGACCACGGGAAAAAAATGCTTAAAAGTGAAGGGTACCATTACAATCAAAATGAATAGAGGAATGCAATGGAATATGTTACAAATAAGGGTGTTTACATGCCCCTGCTTTTTTTTTTACTCCTACAGAGTTATTCTGCCTTGAATACTTTTGTAGTGGCGAAATTCCCAAATTCTCAATAATAAAAAATGTCAGTATGTAGTGTTTCTGCAACAAAAAAATGCAACATGGGCCAATTTTCAATGAAATAGATGTTTCCTTCCCAAAGTTTAGGGTTTGCAGGGTGTCTACAGTCAAGGGTTTTCCCTTTGCTATAGCTCTCTTATATATGTGCGGGGTCAAAAAGTATTACTCGACCCAATATCTCAGGGCACCAACTAAGGAGGCTAGACCGTACCCTTAGTTGTACTACCCAACTACCCAATTACTATAGATTCTCTTCTTGAGTGTTGTTCTCGGTCACACTATAGAATTTAGGTGACCAATCAGTTTATCTATGAAAGGCTTTAGGATGCCTAGGTTGATCTCTATACAGGTGTTTCTTGATGCACTACCACTCGAAGGGGTATCAACATGGGTTAAAAGTGTGTCCAATAGATGTGTGCTTAAGAACCACTTGTATTTCCTGTGTTTATTACTCCCCAACCATGGGTTTATGTGCATAATGACATGTCTTTGTAGCTTAAAGAAGTTGGAATACGTCTCTACCCTAAAAAAAAAATTACCCCATAAGTCTTTCCTAGGAAAGAGCTCTGATACCATTTGCAATGTTCTAGATATAATATAGTATGCAGAACATAAATATTTAGCAAGCAATGGCAGAATAACAACAATATATCCAGAACAATATTGGAATAATACCAGAATACACCAGAAAGGGCACCTTTATTAATAATATCAATGTTCACTTGCCTCTTCAAGGGGGAAACCTCCAACAGAGAAGATATCTATTAAAATAATATCCAAGACCAAAATATCCAATGCCTCCTACTCTTATTAATACTAATTCCACCTTCTAAGGAAACTTCTAGAGGAAGATTTTCTAGAAGCAGAAGCTTCTATTAGGTCTTCTTACATTGACTTATTCTCCTTTATTGTTATGCCTTATTAAATAATGTCAAACTTTATTACATAGAAAACATATCCTACTAAATAATGACCCATGGAGAGGGGTTAAGATCGAATCCTAACACCATCTATTTATAGAACCATAGAAAGATATTTCATAACTTGTTCCAAGAGTGAATGGGAGACCTTTATAGGTACATCCCATCTTTCCAGTCATCCCAAGGTGAGATTTTGGGTCGATATTGGGGTCTTGTCTTGAATTACATCACCCTAGAAGTGGTTGAGGCATGACCAAATTCATAAATGCTTCATTTCCGCATCCACGTGGGTTTCTTCATGGAAAGTCGTGTGAGCTAAGAAATGTGCATATTTGGAGTTGTTTTGTCCCATGTGGATATGCGTGCATTGAATTTGTTGAAAGTGTGCACAACTTTATTGGTTTTTTTCATAGTTTTGGTCACCTTGCTTATAATTGGTTTTGTAAATATTGGAAGTATGTTGCATATGCACTGATTTTTTCTTCATCCATTTTATATACTTCTATGAGTGATCTTTTGGTAATAATAGATTCCCCATCAGGGATGATTTTAAGGGCTAAATTTCACTCATGGGCTAATTTTCCATGGTTTTTCCAAAAGCGAGATTCGTTATTTTAAAACCGATTCGCCCAAATTTTATAGGATAAAATTATTTTACCTTAAAAATTGCTAAAATTTTATAAAAACTATATAAAATACTTAGAAATTTGAATATTTTTGAAAAAATATCACAAAACGTTTATAGTTGAAATATGAAGGATTAGTAATATTCGCCAAGGTTTCTACATTTTAAAATAAATTTCCATCCTTAAAATCATCCCTGTTCCCCATGATGTGTGAGTTTAGGAGAATACATATTGTTGAAATACATCAATGTTTATTTTGCTGAAATTGCCATAATAGAGAAGAGTTGTAGTGACAACTAAGAGGAACTTTGAGAGATATCCGTTGGAGGAAAATGAGATTCTGAATAAGACCAATATTCTACAAACACCTGAAATGCAAATTTCTGTACAAACAAGGTGGGCATTCCCCCTTCTTGTGTCATGAAACCATAAATGAAATGATGGAAACCGAATATCATTGATGAAGTAGATGTCTGCAGTGCCCTCAGGGGCATCAAACAAAAGCAAATGATGTTTTTGATTACTAACATGATCTTAATCAAGGTATGGATAACTCAGAGGCATTGATGGCCTAGAAAATTTAGAGGTCTTCAACAATTACTGAAAATTGCAATGGTTGCATACTAAGATCCGCTGTAACATGAAACTTTGTTGGAGTCGAATGTCATGGGGGTCAAGGACATCAAAAAGTGATGAGTACTATTTATGTACCATCCAAGAATAATCAGTAATAAGGAATTGAGAGCCAAGATACTCCCATATTTCTCGAAACTTGTGTTGACGTCGATAGGGAAGGGGCATGACTGCAAGAAGAAAAGGGCTTCTTAGCATCAATTTGATCAAATGGATACTGGGGAATGAATTTTAGGAGGGGATGGATGAAATGGTGACATGAACGATGTTCAATATTTATGGGTCTCGAGAACTTCCCTTAGTTGGGTAAAATGTAATGATTACATAACACGTAAAACATGATTCATCAAGGGAATGACCAGATATTGGGAAAACTATGCTGAAATGGTGAAATTTCAAAGGAGTGGATGAAAGGTCAAAATACAGATGTTTGGGACAGGAGTGTCAGTGAGAGTTGATATTTGGGCCATGATATGGATACCTTTTCAAAGATGATGATGAAATGGGAATGCCCCAACCAAGGGTGGTATGGGTTGTTGTGTGCTAAGGAAAAAGATGCCATCGAATGCGATAGAAAAAAAATCTACCCTAATTGTTGGAATTAGAAATGTGCTTTATACAATTACCAAATAAATAAAGAATGACTGGGTTGAAAGTACATGTACAAAAAAAGGTTCCCCAGGGAAATATGGATTGGCCTCCTGGGGCACAAGTAGGGGAATGTAATTGATGAAGGGTGGGGGGTCCATTGGTGTTTTTATGTACCAGGTAGGTGAATGGAGGATGAAAATGTAGATGGGAAATTTATGTTGGATGATATGGAAGGTTAATGATAATGCACAGGTTCATTTAATGTAACCAGAACAATATGACGTGGGATTCCATTGGGGGTAGGCTAGAAAGAATATGAGAAGAAGGATGAGGCTCATTCTTTGAGGTGCAATACCACTATGAATCCTAAGACTAACTGATAGAATAGCATGAGTGTCAATTTTCCAAGGGGGAAACATCTATGGGACAACTCATGTAGGTGGGAATACTACCGACTGACAGTACCTGAATGAAATATAGGTGATGATACTGCAGATTCAGGTGGGATCCTAAAGGGTAAATGTAAAGGGGTATAACTGGGATATGAAACTATTTGTGGAGGGCGTGAGTGCATGTCACTTGTGTAAAGGGGCCATGGGATGGCCAATACTGAATGCGGTGTATGTTTTTTTTTTAACAAGTATCTTCATGCAAAAATCCAAATACCCAACATGAAAAATATCTAATGATAAAGAACATATGACAATTATTAGATAGAATTGATAGTGAGCAAGTGTACCTGTGTTTTTAACATTGTTGGGAAAAATGGTCCCTTGATGAAAATTTTGTGTTCTCCTGGAAGGAGTCCAAGGAACAATGAGCTCCTAGAAGAGGTAATCCCTGAACAAGGGTAAGGAACAATGAGTTCTTGGAAAAAGACACTCCCTAAGGGAGGACAAGGAACCATGGGTTCCCGAACAAGGCACTCCCTAAGGGAGGCCAAGGAACGATGGGTTCCTAAAAGGCACTCCTTAAAGGAGGCTAGGGAACCATGGGTTCATGAACAAGGCCATCCCTAAGGGAGGCCAAGGAACAATGGATTCTTGAAAAGGTACTCCCTGAAGAAGGTCAGGGAACCATGGATTCCTGAACAAGGAACTCATTAAGGGAGTGTTGGCCCTTGACCAAGTTTTGGGAGTTTCTTGGTCATGTTGACCTATTTTGAGACTTCGACAGCCTATCGAAGGACGAGCACAAGACGAAGTGAATATCACGGGATCTCGTTCCCCTTTTTGGGTTTTTGGGAATATGTAAAGGGAATGGGATGTCGGCCCATGGGTTTACCCATGTTTAGGCCTATTTTGTATGTATAAATAAAAGGATAGGAAATGTAAGAAGAGGAGAATAGTGCATCTATGTGATGTGAATGTATGATAAGTGATAGTGTGTATTGTAAGTGTTATCGGACTAATCGGTAGGTGCAGACACTAACAAATCCACCTGGATCTAGAACAAAACAGGACAAGGCATGACTCTTTCCCTAAGTTTTGACCATTGAATTAGCTAGTAGGAAGGAACAAGTAACATACCTTTATATCGCTTCCTAGGGTCTATGTTTCTCTCACTTTGCTTTGGTGCTCTCGTGAAGTCAAGACCAAGACAACACAAACCAACCAAAGTGAAGATAGAAAAATAGATTCAACTGTCAACTTATGTGTATGATCAAGGAATTACACAATAAAGTGAGAATAGATTTATGGGAAAGGGACATGTCGTTGTATCATATTAATTGAAAGTAGAAGATTACAACCTGATTGCCTTGATGTCGCAAGCTTCCTTTCGGTGGTTCTTGGCTCCAACACACACACTTGCTCAATCCTTGTATGAAGAAGATCAAATCCTCTTGATAGACTTGCTAGAGTCTCCAAGCTCCTGTTTAAGTTAAGTCCTTCACACAATTCCTTCACCAATTCTCCAATGAATCTTTCTTAACCTTTTCCATGAGAATTCCATCAATATATAAGAGAGAATGAGATGGTTACTAGGATAAGAATGATCCCACAATATCAGGGAATCCAGTACAAGGATAACCATTCGAATTCCAACCCATTCTTCTATAAGATTCCCTTCTAGAACCATCGAGAATCCATATTTTTCCAAGATTTAGAACGATTTTGCACCCTATCTATGCAGCACAGTGTGAGAAGTTCGCACCCTAGCTTAAGGCAGCCTACAAGAATGGGTCATTCTCGCACCCTAGTATATTAGCAACCTGTGAACTCTCTTCAAAAGTAAGTTTTTTGGGAAGAGATGAATGTAACTTTTCTTAGGAGAAAGTTCTTATGAGGAGCCTGAGTACACCATCATCAATACACCATCATGATGACCAAAATCATGGGTAACAAAATGCCCCCCAAAGTATGAGGCCAGAACCAGTGACAGCCGAAAGACTTTGTAAACTGCATGTGTGTGTCGGAAACAAGGAGCACACCTAATCGGAAACCTGCAAACAACCAAGCATCTGCAAAATATCATATATATCAATTCTGAGGTAGGTATTCTTATACTCAGATCATAGATAGATGACATTGTAGACATAAGTCATGGCCACCAATCATACATTGTGGATCCATGCCATCAAAATATAGCATAGACACCAGGAATACACTGTGGATCTATGCGAGAAAATTCAAATTGAGATGGCATAGCCACGAGACATACAAAGTGGATCTATGTGTCGTAGATTATACATATTCCATCGCAACCTGGACAAAGAGATGATATCTAGGGTCTTCAATCTCATCGCCCAAAAGTACTAATCTAACCATGTGATTACATGTGTTGAAGTCGAACATGGAAGAAACCACTTGATTACCGGTCATTGATGAAACTGTTAACAAGTGCGAGGGAAATCACCATTGATGCCAATGACTCCCAAGGTACACTAGTACAATCCCTCAAATGTGAATGAATGAGTTGAAGTCGAACATCTGACAGGATCTTTTGATCAGAAGTCAATGATGTAAACCCACTGTCGAAAGCGAGGAAACCTACCATTGAGGCATGCAAGTTCCAAGGCACCAAAGAATTTCTAAGTCTTGTTTCCAGATAATGAGCTGAAGTCGACGGAACAAAACTCGTCATAGGAGGGCCTTGATGTATCCCCCATCAATGACACGAAATGAGTAACAGATTTTGAAGGTGAAACAGAGTATGATGCAAGTTGGACTGGACACAGGGAAGGTCGACACAGAGAGAATGGACAACTGTAGATGGCCGACTCAATAGAGGTTTCAGATGAACTTCTCTTGAACATATGAATGACACGACCAATGATTTGGAAGCATTGACTCAAAGACGACACAGGGTATGACCTTGTAGCAAATCGAATGAGAGACAAATGGATTTCCCAAACTAGCTTTAAATATAATGAATAGGGGGTGTCATGTTCAAGAGAGACACTTACTGCCACTCAATATGAAGACGAGAACATATCCCTTTCCCAAATTTCCCCCCACCATTTATGGCGAGTACCTCTTTATTTTTATGCAAGCTTGAGGAGGATAACATATGCTTGTTGATATAAGCTTATCCTTCAGATAAGTCCTTCGGAGTATGTTTAACGAACCCTAAGAAGGAGTGGTTCGGTCCCATTACGGGTCTGTCAATGTTTGTTTAACAAGCCCAAATATAGAAAACTCAAAGGTTTTTCATGATTATAGAGTCTGGAAAAACACTTAAAAGAGAACTCTCTCAGTTCCTTTTTCGTAAAATAGTTTGATGAGACCGAAAAAGAGATAAATTATCGCTCACCAGATGCTTTCTTCAAATACTTTATCGAGCGTGAAAATAGCAAGGTCACTCGACTATCTTTTCGTGTTCAGAGAGTCTGAAAAGAGCTTAAAGAGGACTCTAGGGGGGTTCCTTTTTCATATATCCTTGTTGAGCTCGAAAAAGTGATAAAAGTATGTTCGATCGTGTTCTCATGTATTTTCGAGCGTGAGAATGGACAAAGACCCAGCTCAAGGTTTTATACAAAAACCATAAAAAAAACAATCAAAACATGTGATGAAGAAGAAAAAATATGTTTGCATCCCTGTACATGAACATCGAAGTCATTACGCCTGCAAAAGTTACACTCAAAAGGGCATTAGGGTTTAAGTTTTAATAAATAAATAATTATAACAATTAAATAACATGGTAAAAGTTAATATAAAGAAATAAAAACTCCTTTTACCATATCACTTTCACTTGACCACTATTTGAGCCCCAAAACCCCTTTTTTACCCTCGAAGTTCGGCGTCAGATTGTGGGTTTTACGAGCATTCATTCGACGAACCGTCAGCGGCAGTGAGGTAGGCACTTTGTCCTCTACTATTTCATGGTTTAAATTTTCATTTTCATTTGTAAAAACCATCATTTTGAATTTGTTTTAGGGGTTATTATGGCGCTCAACCATTCTCATAGGTGGGCTACACGAGACCTGTGAGAATGGGTCATTCTCACAGGTGAGCCCACAGTAGCCTGCGAGAACCTCGCACTGTGCCTAAAGGGAACCTGCGAGAACCGCAAAGCATAAATTGTTTTTGAAGTTTTTCTCAATGAAAGAGAACCAATTCATGAATAGAGTTGTTAATCTTCTTTTTGTGCTTCTTATGCAGGTAGTTGGCCATCACAATGGTTATAGAATGGCGCGAAAGGGAGCACGAAGAAGATAATGCCATTTCCAGAAATCATCCACCCACTATTGCCGCTTTGAGGAACTGTGGTCTTCTAAAGTACTTTCATATACCGGACATGAGGACACAGATCAAGTTATTAGAGTACCTTGTGCATATGTGGGATCCAGATCAGTAGGTATTTCATGTCGGGGTCCACACATTGTCCTTAGATATTGAGGACATTTACTTATTGACTGGACTGTCACGGCGTGGGTACCACGTGAACCTGACTGGTAGCAGAGGTGGTGGGCTACCCATGAGTGAGTATTGTCGCTTACACTGTGTTCCCGAGGCAGAGAGGAAGAAAGGGAAAGTAGCTATTTGGGGAGTACAGGATTTGACCCTCCATACTATCTTGTTCACCATAGCTAGGATGGTTGGGAGCTCTGCTCCTCACATAGTGCTACAAAGTTACTTCCAGTATGCCATAGAGTGTACTGAACCTCGGGTTTTAAACTGGGCAGATGCTGTGCTTCGTAGCATGAAAAAGTAGTTGACCAAATGTAGACGAGGCAACCTAAATAAATTCTGGTACAAATATTTGTTGGTGTCCTTCTTTATCGAGAGGGTTCCATTACTGAGACTACAGGTTGAGTGGAATTTTCCAGCTCCCACCGATCCAAGAATGTTGGGATGGTGTCAGCTGATGGCCCGGCACATAGCTGGACCAATTATCAAGTATGATGATACCTTCTTCGACTGGTTGTGACCACATATGTTGATGGTCGATGATTATTCTTATGCCAAGTTGGATTTCCAAGGAGATCCAGACTTAGTCCTGCCAGAGGATGTTCAGTGGGGGGAACTTGGTAAGAAGTACACAATTTTTCTTTTTAAATGTTTTTGTAAATTTTATCATATTCAAATGTTTTTTATATGTTCATCCAAAGACTAAATACAAAACTTGTTGTTGATAACATAGATGTGGGACCTTACCGACCTCTTGGTACTCCTCCCATTCAGCAGCAAGGAGAGGTAGCGCCAGTGCCATAATGGGATGCCAAGGATTATCAAGAAGTAGAACAAAACCTAGAGGGTTTGACAGCAGATATTCCAGACATGACTCTTGGAGAGGTTCCACGACGTTATCAGCGTAACACAGTAGGAGTGTCATAGTCCATTGGTCGACTGCTCCATAGGGTTTCCAAGGAAGTCGTGTGTTACTGTGAATGTCATCCATGAAGTCACTTTGTAGAATCTATGAGCTTCATATTTTGACATTTTGGTCTTCGGACAAAACTTTTTGTAAAAACTCTTTTGATTGTTATATATACAGACATCTTCTACTGGTTTATCTTGTGTTGTGTGAACATTGATGTGATTGATTTATAAATGATTCAAATGTCTGTCTAATACATAGTTAGCTAATGCATCAATTAATGTATTTAGACATCTAGGAATATGTTGATATTCGATATAATCAAAATAACGTTCCAAGAGGCGAATTCGCAAATACACCCGTAACAAAGTAGGACTTCGAATAGTATATACATTACTTAATTGTAGTACTACAAGCTACGAATCGAGTCGCACAACCAAATGACGAATTCCGAGCGAGATAGCATCAATCAACAATTCGATAACGACGCTATACTCTGCAATATTGTTGGTCACATGGCCGATACACACACCTCAGAAGGAGACAAGTTCGTTTGTAGGGGCGTAAATTGCCCATGCAGCGTAAGCAAGGTTCTAAGTACTATGACTAGCGCCATCAACGAAGCCAATATAGGGTAGCATAGACTCCAACATCTGGAAATCAAACACAATGTCACATAATGGTAGAGACTAGATAATGACAAAAGCAAGCTATAGTAACACACAAGAAGTATGATACAATAAAAATACAAGTACTCATGCACATATGATTTTATGCATAGTACTTCTTCAAGTACAACCCATTCCTGGGTTCACTCAAAGGGATACCATCGTAATCTACTAACTCATAAGCTCCTTTTTCCAAAACTTGTCGAACGATATAAGGACCTCGCCACATGGCTTCGAATTTTTCCAGCTCTTAGCATATCTCGATCTTGTTCATAGAGGAGAACGAGATCTCCTTCAACGAAAATGCGAGGCTTGACATGTTTTTCGTATTGGGCCTTGACACGTTTTTTCTGAGCTTCTATGACTAGGGTGGCATCGCGTCGAGTTTCATCTAATCGCATAGGATACAATAGACGTTCTTCCTCAGCAGAGGTGTTGGGTAGGAGTTCAACAACTAGTTTTAAAGAGGGTATCTCGCATTCAATCGAGAGAATGGCTTCCAAACCATAGACTAACCGGAAATGTGTAAACCCAGTAGAAGAATTGACAGATGTTCAGTAAGCCCACAATGTCGAAAACAACATTGTGTGCCAACTTGTTTTATGAATCCCTATCATTCGTCGGAGCATAGTTATGAGAACTTTGTTAATTGCTTCGACTTGGTTGTTGGCTTGTGGGTAATAGGGCGTTGAGTTTTCATGACGAAGACCCAACTTTTCAGTAAGTTCAGACATCATGAAGTTTCTAAAGTGGCTACCGTGATCAATGACGATAGCATAGGGAACACCAAAATGAGCTATGATGTGATTAAAAATGAATAATGTTGCGGTCTTTCCAGTGTTGTCAAATGTCGGCATCACCTCGGCCCATTTCGTAAAGTAATCTATGGCTACAATGATGTATCCGTGTCCCCCAGATGAGTGAGGGTGACATGTCATGAAATCGATGGCCCATTTCGCAAAGGGACTAACGGAGACCACAGGGTGAAGAGGAGTGGGATGTGACCGTATCTTGTTATTATAGGTCTGGCAAGCATGGAATTTTTGAATGGCGATTATGTAGTTGTTAAATAAAGAAGGTCAAAAATACCTTGCTCGTAAGATATTCTGGGCAGTAGCATACCCAGACATATGACCACCACAGGATCCAGAATGGCAGTCATTCAGAGCTTTCTCGGCTTCGTCGAACGTGAGGCAGTGTCGAAAAATAGAGTCAATCCCCTGATGATAAAGAGTATCCCCGAGGATAATATATTAACGAGCTTGATAACGTATTTGACATTGGTCAGTACTGGACAAAGTTGGCCGGAAAGTTTGGGTTTGGAGATATATAATGATATCACCATACCAAAGATCATCAGTGCTGATAAGGAAAAGGGATTCATCAAGTAATGAATCAGCTGCTACATTTTCCATTTCAGAATAGGGAAAGTCGCATATCAACTCAGAAAATACTAAGGACTTCTTAGACTTGGCACGTTCGAATTCCAAGTCAAACTCTTGGAGTATCACAATCCATTTGGAGTATTTTCCCCCTAGCAATTGACGTGTGAGAATATGTTGCATGGGGTTGCAGTTAGAAATCACTATAGTCTTGCGTGAGAGGATATAGTGCTGGAAGTGTTGGACGGCTTGGACGACAGCCAAGGCCAATTTTTCGACATGTAAATACTTGATTTCAGTAGGCGTTAAACTTCGACTCAAGTAGTAAATAACATGTTCATCGTTAGGATCATCCTCTTGGACGAGAACCATACCAATGGTGTAATCTGAGGCAACAAGGTAAAGGAAATAATCGTGACTGTAATCGGGAGGAAAGAGAAGCGGAGCACACGTTAGGGACAATTTCAAGGCTTCGAAAGCATTGTTGGTGATGGTATCCCATATGAACACAGACCCCTTTTTTAGTAACTACGTAAATCCACGAGTTATCTCGGCATAATTTGGAATAAAACGATGAAGACATTTTTCTTTCCCCTGCAAACTTTGTAACTGGAAAAGTGTAGAAGGACGAGGGAGATTAAGGATCACCTCAACCTTTAAAGCATCCACCTGGATCCCTTGACGTGAAACGATAAAACCTAGAAGGCGACTGGATTCCACACAAAAAATGCACTTATGAGGATTCAAACGTATACAGTAGAACCGACATCGGACGAAAATGGCACAGAGGTGGGTTGGGTGATCGAATCGGCGCATTGAGTGAGCAGGTAAATCATCCAGATATGGTTGAACGATGTGCTTGATATCATGGAAAGCATAAGACATGGCACATTGAAAAGTTGCATCAGCGTTCTTAAGACCGAAAGGGAGTTTCCGATAGGAAAACGTACCCAAGGACAATGAAAGCAGTCTTATGTCGATCCTCATGAACAATATTGATTTGATTATACCCGGAGAAACCATCCATTAGAGAGAATATTTCACTTTCGGTGCAATCATCGACAATCTGATCGACGAAGGGGGTAGGAAAGCTGTCTTTGGGACAAGCTTCGTTAATATCCCTATAATCAACGCATACATGAATGGTGCCTTGTTTGGTGTTCCCCAGTGGAGTCACCAATTTTGTTATTGGACTAATCGATAGGTGTGGACACTAATAGATCTCCCTAGATCCACCTCGATCTAGAACAAAATAGGACAGAACATGACTCTTTCCCTAAGTTTTGACCATTGAATTAGCTATTAGGAAGGAAAAGGTAACATACTTTTATATCGCTTCCTAGGGTCTCTGTTGCTCCCGCTTCGCTCCGGTGCTCTTGTGAAGTCAATACCAAGACAACACAAACCAACCAAAGTGAATATAGAAAAATAGATTCAACTGTCAACTTATGTGTATGATCAAGGAATTACACAATAAAGTGAGAATAACTTTATGGGAAAGGGACATGTCGTTGTATCATATTAATTGAAAGTAGAAGATTACAACCTGATCACCTTGATGTCACAAGCTTCCTTTTGGTGGTTTTTGGCTCCAACATGAACACTTGCTCAATCCTTGTATGAAGAAGATCAAATCCTCTTGATAGACTTACTAGAGTCTCCAAGCTCCTATTCAAGCTAAGTCCTTCACACAATTCCTTCACCAATTCTCCAATGAATCTTGCTTAACCTTTTCCATGAGAATTCCATCAATATATAGGAGAGAATGAGATGGTTACTTGGATAAGAATGATCCCACAATATCAAGGAATCCAGTACAAGGATAACCATTCGAATGCCAACCCATTCTTCTAGAAGATTCCCTTCTAGAACCATCGAGAATCCATCTTTTTCCAAGCTTTAGAACGATTTCGCACCCTAGCTATGCACCACAATGCAAGAAGTTTGCACCCTAGCTTAAGGCTGCCTGCGAGAATGGGTCATTCTCGCACCCTAGTATATTAGCAACCTGCGAACTCTCTTCAAAAGTAAGTTTTCTGGGAAGAGATGAATGTAAATTTTCTCAGGAGAAAGTTCTTATGAGGAGCTTGAGTACACCATCATCAATACACCATCACAATGACCAAAATCATGGGTAACAATAAGGGATTTGTGCATTTTGCATATGACTTGAAGAGCTGAGTGCAAGTCCCTATGCGAGACTGTAGAAGGCTTAGTGTTGTAACGCAAGGAAGAAGGATCTAGCGAGCTGTGTAGATCTTCTGTTCTGTGTAGAGTAAGGGTTTTGATGGATTTGTGCTTGTAACTAATTGACTAAAGACAATAAAGAAGAAGAGTTGGTGGACGTAGCCCCAGGGTGGGGGTGAACAACGTAAACATTGTGTTATGTGCTTTATGTTCTGTCTTGATGTGTTCACATGTTATTTGCTAAGTGCTTTGATATGTTTAGATAGATCTACTTCTTCTTTGTGCTTATGATACATGTGACTATTAGATATGATCCATATGAGTGTTCTTAGTGCTTGATATGCTCATTCTGATCCATTTGTATATGCTAAGTTCTTGAATATAGTAGATTAGTGTGAATGCTATGAAGCTCTATGTTAACGAAGAAGTGAATATTGATTGTATATTGAGGAACTGATGGTGCTAAGTGCTCTATATAGTTGTATAATCATAGATCTGTGTCCCATCTAAGGTTGCAGACACCTGATTCTTGCAACCACCCCTGCCTCTACCTCGGGTGAGAATTCACCTGCTTCGTAGGTGTTGCCGAAAGGGCCGGTAGTTAGGGATTTGTTGGTGAGTTGTTGTAGCGTTGAACCCTGGGCTTGCCCCTATCCCAACAAATAGTTCCATTGTTGGGACTAAAACTATGATTGATGGGAACTAAGAAAGAAGAAGCTTTGTACAAAGAGTTGACCTGGAAGCTCTATGCGTAGATCTATGACCTAGTGTGCAATATTCTACTTGACTTATAAAGATCTGTACTAAATAAAGAAGGTCAGATCTGAAAGAAAGAAGCTTGATCTGAGGAAAATAAGATCAGATCTGAAGAAAAGAAGCAAGATCTAAAAGCTTTGTTCTATAAGAAAGGTAAAAGTAAGAATTTATGATTAAAAGAGGTAAGATCTGCAAGATCTGTGCTCTGATAAAGGTAAGAATAGTCAAAAGTTTTATATCTGGGCGCTTTGTGCTCTATAAAAGTAAGATAAGTAGAAATTATTTTTTCTAGAGTATGGATCTAGGTATGATTGATAGGATCTGTCCTAGCTTAAAAACTAGGGTATTAATAGATGAAAGAAGATTTGATATGAGTAGATCTGATAAGACTAGAGAAAGATATGTTATACCTATGCATAAAAAGAATGTTTGGACTAACAAATGGATGCAATATCCCAGAAAGAATTTGTTACAGGTTAGCTACCATGATCCTAGTGCGCAATACATAAGAAGCTAGGGATCATTTAAAAGAAAGAGAGTATTAACCCTTTGTTAAAGTTGCAGAAGACCGGGACATCTGGCTAAAGAATGCCCTGGTAGAAGACCTAGTTGTCTCTGTTGTAAATCTCCAAGTCATGAAGTATTGGATTTCCCTAGAATGATTGCTAAGATTGAAAATATGAACATAAGACAAGAAAACCCTAAGGTAGATCCAGAAACTAAGGCTATAGAAGAAACCTGGAAAGAATCAGAGAAGGTATTACTACAGATGAAAGAAACCTTGGATGACCATCGACATGTTAGAATATCAGAGATCTTTAAAGACAAGGAATGTCTTGAAGAAAGAATAGGAGACTTCGACATTCACTGTGTTCTATATGAGGAAACACAGGTGAATATCATGACAGAGAGAACTTGGGAAGCTATAGGAAGGTCTGCTATGATCCCTTCACTAGGAGGAATAGGGTTATTCAGAGGAAAATTGGTAAACCTGTGTGGGAGGCTCGCTCAGATACCTATGACTGTTAATGAAACTTCGACGGAGGAAGATTTTGAGATTATTAAGTTTGTTGAAGACCGCACCCCATTTACCATGTTAATAAGAAAACCTTGGATTGATAGAGATCAAGCCAGATGAAAGAAAGAAGAAGTCTTGGAGCATAAGAAACAAGAGTTAAAAGATTTCATGACTAGAAGGATCACATATTTAATTGAAGAATGGGAGAACAGATTGAAGCTATTTGACACTAGATACCCTAATGTCAAAGCTGCAAGAACACTAGAAGACCCACAAAACACTGAAGTACCTATCTCAAATAAAGAAGAGGTATTACCCCTGAGTCCTAAGAAAGAATATCAACAACATGCAGTGACTATGTTAAAAGAAGATAAGAATCAGAATGGAAAATGAACTACCGAGACGAAGCTCACTGGAAAGAAGGCTAGGAAGCAAAGTAAGAAGAGAGCTAAGTTGTAGAAGGTTCCAGAAGGAAATTTGTAGACAAAAAATTTGCAGAATTGGAGCTTCTCCAGGATATTAGAAGAACGACATATGGAACTTTTTCATGATGAAGAAATATAGTTGTTGGGGCAGATATATTTGTTTGACTCCCACTTTGAACGGGGAGAAAAGAAATAAAGGTTCGTTATCAGACCATTGGGTTGTGCCATAACAGATCTAACAAGAGTTAATGGAGTCTCATACCTATTGCAAGCAAACCGTTGTCGAGTTGCCTACTTATCCCATCACGCCATGCACGGAGAACACTTTTGCTAACTGAGAATTTGAATCCCACAGACTAAGACGAGTTTATACAGTGATCATTTTTCTCTCACTCTCTATCTAATTACCGTGTCTAAGTTTCCCCGAACCCACATATTTCTCACCCCAAGTGCATATGTAGAAAGAATTGAGCATTGCAAAGAAAGCTGTTGAGGAAGTTTTGATCGACTTAATGACTGAAAGAGTCATGTTGGAGAGAAGAGTGTCTACAGGTGTACAAGCATATTCGACGAAAGGACTGTCGGCCTCTCTGTCCACTACGGACGGAGCTAGAGCGTCCCATGAAAGGTGAAATAAGAACAAGTATGACTTAGCGAATGCTAAGCTGATTCCAAGCATTCTACCTACCTATCTACCACCTCTGAGTGGCATAATAAACTGAGACAGTGTGCCCAAAGACTTTGAATATGAATTTTTCACTATGTGCCTCCCAAAGGGGATACACGCAGTGCACGCAGAACAAGATAAGATCACAGCATTGAAGTTTAGTGACTTCAACCTCGATGAAAGGAAAGTGTACAACATGCTCGCCCCACACAAGTATCTGACTAGAACCAAGGGAAAGAAATTGAAGATTGTACCCCAGTCATGGACCATGAACCTTGCGCAATCCACCCTCCTCAACTTTATGAAGATCTCTCACTTTGGATGACACCAAGAAGTGAACACATGCATCAAACTACTATTGTCCTGCTACCATGGAAGATATTTATGGTTGAATCACTGGATCATAGTGGATCCAATGTTGATTAATAGGATCACAGGGTTGAGCATGCAAGGCCCTGACCCACAGGATTTCTACCCTGGAAAAACCATGGACTGTGCTCTTGCATAGAATATTAAATATACCTACGAAGATGTCGAGAAGGGAATGCGAGGCTACAAGGTAGCCTCTATATAGAGCGGTACAGTGTGCCTAGACTGCCAATTGATCACAGGGAAGTTAGTTCGCAAGAACTGACCCACACAAGTGACTGGATTTGTAGTCGACCTCGCAGGGAAGTGCGCGGAGGGCCTACAAATGAATTGGGTGAAGTACCTCGTAAACCAACTAGAATTGGACTGCAGGGAAGCACAAGATCAAGGATATGAGTTCCACTTCAGCTGGCTTCTCATCTTGATCGCTTTTATCACATGGGAGATGTCAAAAGCTATGACCTTCCTAGACATCGAGTCGTTTGAACCTCTGGCCGCGAAGTTCAATACACTATGGTACTCGAATGACATGAACAAACAATGGATATCAAATGTCATCTTCCACACTTATTACAATCAGTTGAAGTTAGCCATCTAGTCTACGCCTCGTATAACCCCGAACACTCTCCACAGGTTCAGGTCCTTGATGAAATTCAGTGTGGGCCGCCATTTCATCTACATCACAACACGTGCTGATGAGCATAAACAACAACTGTAGTCATACTACAAGTTGACGGAGGATGACATGGAAGAGATTACCAAGGAATGGTTGAGAGAACTCCTTGTTCCAGTGGACCCTGTGGAGATGTACGATGTTGATAGTCCAGAAACTATGACGGATACACCCGGACCTAGAAAGACAAAGATGACCGAAGAGGTCCATGATTTAGACAACGCATCCATGAAGACCACTTCCATCTCAGCAAAGCAAGGAGGATATGGAAGAGAGATATATGGAGCAGAAGTTGAATAGAATAAAGGTGAGGTTGCATTTCCTAGAGACAGGGAGGACCACTCGAAGAAAAGGAATGTTTCCCCTCTGAAACCTTCTTCAAGGAAGAAATCAAAAGAAACCAGGACCAAATTTGAGACCACCCTCACCTCAAATGACTTTGACTTCATCGTCATAGCACTGAACGATGCTTCGTTGGAGATAGAAGATAAGTAGGATGGGGTGTTCAATTGAATTAAATATGAGCTCCAAGGGGTGCAATAGGAAGTACAATCCAGCCGTGCAGTTTCCACTACACCTCTGCCAATAGGAACATCAGAACTAGGTGATGAGCTAGCTCAACTACACCACATTACTGATACAGTCGAAGCTCACCTTTGACGAGCTTAGGAAGAGACAACACAAGACACACAGGACTTAGCACAAGTACATAAATACCTTGAGGAGAAACATAGTGCTGCATAACGGGAAAAGCTTGCTCTACAAGTGCAGTGGGATGAAGAAAAAGCACAGTTTCAACAAAGCAGGGAACAATTGCTCACCGAGAAACTCGAAGTTAAGGAAATGGTTCACAGAGCACTTCGCTCTGTGACAGTCATCGAAGTAAAGGTCAAAGAGAGAGTTCCATAGTAGGTGGCACAACTCGAAGAAGTAATCCAACATCTCCAATAGTGCATAACAGACTTGGAGCTCCGCACTGTGCCCGAGACCCCTCAAGACATAAGGGACCAACGAGAAGAAACTGCCCGCAATGCAGTTGACAGATTAAAATATCTTGCCTTGGAGTGAAAGCAGTTGAGTAACTGAAGCACCCAGACATACGAGAACCTCACTGAGAACCTAGAGTTACATACACTCGAGTCGTAGCTCCAGGAAGAAAAGAAACACGCAGATACACTACAAGAAAATCGTGTATTACTATATATATGTGTTTATGGTTGCATCTCTGATACATTTATGTTATATTATTGAATATCTGCGATATCTCTGTGCATTTCTTTCTTATATCTCCGCTTTCATTTTGTGCCGAAAATAATCTATTTCAAAGAGGCCACAACAAAGCAGTAAGTCGAAGCAGCTTGAGCCAAGATCGAGTCCTTCGAGACAGAATTGCTCAGACCAGAGTGACTTGGGATGAGTCATAGGTGAGTGTTGGGGGCCTGTTGGCCCTTGACCAAGTTTTGGGAGTTTCTTGGTCATGTTTACCTATTTTGAGACTTCGACAACTTGTCAAAGGTGGAGCATAAGATGAAGTGGAGATCATGGGATCTCGGCCCCCTTTTGGGCCCCTTTTTGTGTTTTTGGGAATATGTAATGGGAATGGGATGTCGACCCATGGGTTTACCCATGTTTAGGCCTATTTTGTATGTATAAATAGAAGGATAGGCAATGTAAGAAGAGGAGAATAGTGCATCTATGTGATGTGAATGTATGCTAAGTGCTAGTGTGGATTGTAAGGGCTTTGTGCATTTTGTGTATGACTTGTAGAGCTGAGTACAAGCCCATGTGAGAGATTGTAGAAGGTTTAGTGATATAACGCAAGGAATAAGGATCTAGCGAGCTACACAGATCTTTTTTTCTGTGCGGAGTAAGAGTTTTGATGGCTTTGTGCTTGTAACTGATTTACTGAAGACAATAAAGAAGAAGAGTTGGTGGACGTAGCCCCAGGGTGGGGGTGAACCATGTAAACATTGTGTTATGTGCTTTGTGCTCTGTCTTGATGTGTTCACATGTTATTTCCTAAGTTATTTGATATGTTTAGATAGATCTACTTCTGCTTTGTGCTTATGATATGTGTGACTATTAGATATGATCCATCTGAGTGTTGTTAGTGCTTGATATGCTCATTTTGATCCATTTGTATATGCTAAGTGATTGAATACAGTAGATTAGTGTGAATGTTGCGAAGCTCTGTGTTAACAACGAAGTGAATAGTGATTGTATATTGAGGAACTGATGGTGCTAAGTGCTCTATTTAGTTTTATAATCACAGATCTATGTCCCAACTAAGGTTGCAGACACCTGACTCTTGTAATCACCCATGCCTCTACCTCGGGTGAGACTTCATCTTCTTCGTAGATGTTGCCAAAAGGGTTTATAGTTAGGTATTTGTTGGTGCACTATTGTAGCATTGAACCCTGGGTATACCCTTGTCCCAACAGGGAGGTCATGAAACAATGAGTTCCTAGAAAAGGCACTCCCTGAAGGAGGTCAGAGAACCATGGGTTCTCAAACAAGGCACTCCCTAAAGGAGGCCACAAAAAAATGGGTTCCTGAAAAGGCACTCCCTGAAGGAGGCCAACACATGGGTTCCTAAACAAGGCCTACCCTAAGGGGGGCCATAGAAAAATGGGTTCCTAAAAAAAGGCACTCCCTGAAGGAGTCTAGGGAACCATGGGTTCCCAAAAAGGGCACTCCATAAAGGATTCCATGTTTCCCTATGCGGGGAACTAAAAATGAACAAGTCTATGGGGGCTTTTCTAAAAGAAGTAATGAATTTTTCTTGGGGGATCATTTTGATTATGTCATGTGGCTTGTAATCGCATGATTTCTAGGGGAATTGGACATAAAGTGGTGCTACAATGGTTCCCATGAAGGGTATATTGTGAGTTGGTGTTGTGTTAAGAGCTAGGTCTTATGGGACCAAGGTGGGAAGTGGTACTACCCCCTGTATTATCATATGAGGATTGGGGGAAGGGTTGTTTCCAAATACCCAATATGATGGACCAAAGGTATAACAATAGGAACTTTAAATTGAACATCCACAAAAGAGGATCTGAAATATTATATCAGATCCACCATTTTGTGTAATATATGTAGGGGGGGTTGGGACTTTCAAATGTGTGAAAACATCTCCTATATTGGCATGATTTGTTGTCATGGAACTAGAGTCCCTAATATCCCTATAAATGAGAAGAGACGATATTATTTGAGAGGGAGTAATGACCATATCATCGGAGATAATATTAGAGGGTGCATCCATTGAATTGTGAGGACCCTGCCAGCAGTCAACATGAGAACCTAGATAAAGGTTATCACTAATATCATTGAAAGAAGTAGTGGCCTCAAATAATTATTCATCCTCTAGGAAAAATTTAGTTGAGATATCATGGTTTCTTTTTGGATTCAGGGAAGAAACATGCATGGATTCCCCCAGGATGAATGAATGGACCCTTCCTCCAAGCCCAAGTGGTCAGGAGGTAGTTCTAGAGTCATGGGGTTATTTTTAAATTGAGTGTATGTTGTATGACTAGTGGAAGTGGACACATAGTGCATAGACTCAATGTGAGCAACATGAGGTGATATTCTATTTTGAAAATCATGTGAGGGGGAATCATAGTAGGAGATTTGATCGATGGTGATGATGCGGCCCTCATGTGGGAATATCATGACTCGAAAGAGTGAATACACCACAAAATTCGTGGCATAGATGGAATCATAGCCCATGAGAATATTTTAATCCACTGGATCATTCATAACAAAAAAATTGATCAAAATCATCTTACCACCTAACTCAATTGGGAGATTAGGTAAGATCCCTAAGGGGCAACATGGTCTACCATAAAAGGCTCTTAACTCAATCATCAATGGGATAATAGTAGGGGATACTAGTTGTGTCCAATTTGATGAAGACATAATACCTGAGGATTTAACATCATCTATTATACACCAATAAACTATACAGTTTTTAACAATGACTCGTATTTGAAATGCGGTAGAAGATGGTAGTCATGCTTGGATAAGTTGATCCTAATAAAGGGTGATGGCCCATGATGGGTGTGGGTATAAACTTCCATTTTACTTACAAGGATAAATTCCAGTAGACATTGTGGTACTAGCATAGATGATTTTAGGGGCTAAACTTCACATATGGGCTAATTTTCCATGGTTTTTCCCAAAAACATATTCATCGATTTCCATTTTTTCTAGAAATGATTCGCCCAAATTCCATAGAATAAAATTATTTTACCTTAAAAATCGCCAAAATTGTATAGAAACTATATAAAATCCTTAGAAATTTGAAAATTTTTACAAAACTATTGCCAAACTTTTTACTTTTTTCATATTAAGGACTAGTAAAATTATCCCAACTTTCTACATTTTAATATAAATTTCCATCCTTAAAATTATCCCTGGGTACTAGAGGTGGAATGGGTGCCCCCAAGTCTACATTACTAAGCCCAAGTCGTGAGGTATATTGGGTGTGAAGAGGGGTTACCCATGTGAGGGGTAACAAATTATGTCAAGGTGCATGGAACCTCACTTGATGGAGTAATGGGTGCATGTTGCATGTTAATACCTCCCTTATGGGGAATCAGGTCTTAGAGAACTATTGGTGTTTGGGGTTGAAAATAGTTTTGGTGTATTTGTGAGGGTCCTTGTGGTGTAGGGGGTTTTTAGGTATTCAATTACTCTTTCATAGATTTGTACTTAGCAATTTTGGGGTAATGATGGGTATAATGACCATAATCATTTCATAACGCACAAGGGAATTTGGTTTGAAGGTTTTTGTTTCTCCCTTGTCTTGGTTGACCAATGTTATTTCCCCCTTGGGGGTTTTGGTTAGCTTGATTTTGGTTGCCCCTAGTAGGGGGGTTTGGTTGTTGGGGGTTTCCCCATTGTCCCTAGTTTTTATTCTTTCCCTTCCTCCTATTGTTTTTGGATTGATGATGGGGGTTAGTTTTTTTCAATTGTTTGAATTTTTGAACTTGTTCAAGAGGTGAAGGTTGAATAAAATTTACTTTGTATTTTTGTTGTCCATGTGGTGGGGCAGCGAGTTGGGGAGGTCCAGAGAAGGGGTAGTATGGATTATGTTGGGGTGGTCCATATTGATTATATTATGTGGATACTATCCCACTCGTGGCGGTATGATATGATGTGGTTGGTGGTGGGATGAGATATGGTACATGCGTACAGTTGGGCGAGGCAAGTACCTGTCGTCCTATTATGGGGGGGGAGGTGCCATGAATATTGGTTGAGGTGGTGGAGGAGGATAATATGGGGTTCCTCCATATGGTGGTGGGTATTGAGTGGTCCCAAATGTGGGTATGGGTTGAGAATGTTGGTGTGTATGGGCCATGGACCTAATCAACCCATAGGCAACATACGATGTTCCAAGTTTGTCTTGACCAAATGGTAGAGGATGAGGAGAGTCATGAAACATCGTATAAAGATACCATGATTGAGAGTAAATCAATTCCGATTGTTGGGCCTTAGTGATAGCCTCATATTTAGTTTGAGGGAAAGTGATGGCGACATATTTGGTGAGGAGAGGGACTAGTGATTTGAGGAACCAATCCAGTCATTGTTGTGGGGTGGTATCTAGTTCAAAAATACTTCTTATTATTCACCATTCTTGAATATGGTCGGTGATATGGATGGTTGAAGTTTGTTTGGATTCATATAGAATTTCCAAATCAGTGTCATGGCGCACTGGGAGTTGGAAGAAGGATAAAATGGCATTTTCCAATGACTCAAAGGTTGAGTGGGAACCATCTTTTTCATCCACGTAGCATTTAGCGGAGGGACCAATGAGCATTCTTTGGAATAGTTGTAGGAAAATGAAATCTTCCATAATGCTATTGGAAGAACACCATAAGTGAAAATACATGATTTGATTAGATGGTTCATCTCTAAGTTTTCCTTCGAATTTGGGAACATCATAAGGTAACTTGGTAGGCATATTCGACCAAGTGGGGTCATGTATTATGGGATCATTCATCAATTTGGTCAAGTATGGGATGTTCAGAGACGAAAATATTGCATGGTTGGGGGCATACCAGCCATGGTATGATGTGTTTGAGAATATGTTCCTTGTGAGGATGGTTGGGAGTTTGTACCTTACAAAGAAGGTTGGGCTCTACCTCCTTGTGGTGGAGGACTAGTGGGTTAGTTGTTTTGGGTATTGGTGTGTGTGATGGTTGTGTTGATGTGTCAACCAAATTGGGGATACATGCCAAAATTATGGGGAGGGTTCTCAAATGTTGAGATCGACGAGGATTATTTCCCTTATGGTGCTAGACAATATGTGGATGTGTGTAAGTGGTGGTGAAGAGAAACAATAGAACCAATTCTTTCTAAACTATATCAACAATGTATTCTTAAAATTGTATGTAATCAAATTATGGAAATCATACATAAAGAAAGTAACAATGTAAGATGGTTGAGGGCATCATCCATGTGGGGAAAAAAATAAATTCATGGGTTCTAATAGACCTATCATCATTCCTCTCAAATAACACTTGGCCTCCAAAAAATCACTCAACCATTGGGCTATGGAGTCATAATGAGGTGTGAAGGGGGAATATCCCATAAGTACTAGTGATATTTCCCAAAAGTCACTCAAAATCTGATTGAGGTGCGATTTCAGCCCATAACCACCACCTTGGGTAGATAAAACCTATAATTGGCCACTAAGTCACCTCGATCAAGAAAAAACATTATATTTTTGGCCTTACAAATCGGTCACATGCTGGATTTTTTCCAAGGGTTGGGAGACCCAAGGAGGCATGCATAACAAATGGACCTCAGCCTTCGACCCTTCATAGGTGTCTCCCTTCCTTATGGTGTAGGAATTCTTGATTGGGAGGATTTTGGTACCCTATTTCACAACTTTCTAATTTTCAAAGAAACGATAATGGGGAGTTATTTGGATACCTATCCCAAAAATCATAACTTAGACTACAATTTTATTTTGGTGTTCCTCTTGTGTAGCTTAGAAAATGTGTTTTTTATGATTTGTTTTGTGATGTGAAAGTAGGTTGTGAAGTTGGGGTCATGGGCCATATTCATTGTTTAAAAGTTCCATGACCAAAATATTGTCACTAAACAAATGAATCCCTTATGATCCTCCAAGGTCACTTATGGGCATGGTGAGAAGAGAATGCTACGGTTTCAAGTCTCTAGTAAACTACCTTTTGAATTTGTGGTGATGTTATGTGCAAGAAGTGAAAGTGTGTAATGTTTTTTAATAAGTTAGTGAGAAATTTTTTAACATGTGTACATCACTTGGTCCTTTTCAAATCTTTCTTGCTTCTAACTTACTAAGTTTCACAAACAATCCTTGCAAAAATTGTAAAATCCCTAGGTTACTAGCATGGTGTACATGTGATTCCTTACTCTTGAGATTTTAATCCCCCTAGAATGTTGTATAATCTAATAAATCTTTGAAACTATCCTATATTGTAGGAATGTAGGGATGGATGGGCCCTTACATAATCCTTAAAATTCCTAGGTTGTTTTCTTTAGAAAATTGAAACTGTCCTAATATTGTGCACATATGGGCATGTGTGGGCCCTTACAAACATTTTAGACTATGTTTCAATAAGAAAACTAAGAGGTATTGACCTCTCTTAAAATGGTTGATTTAGTTGCATGAATGAGCAAACTAAGAGGTATTGGCCTCTCCTAAAGATTGATTTTTGATAGGGAGATGGAGGTTTATTCGAACAATATATTTTTCTGATTTCCAAGGTCACACAAAGTGTTGGGCATACACCTATTTTGAGAAGGAAGTACCCATAAATGTTTTTAAGATAATATTTGGTTTGAGTACATGGATCAATAATACTTTAAATAAAGGAAAATACAAAAGATATCACTGCAGATAAATGATAGACCATTGGGCTATGGAGTCATAAACAATTTTCTCATTGAAGGAATTTAAGCTCCCTACCAGACAAAATATTTGTACAATGATGAAAAGAAGAATAAGAGAAAAAAATAAAGACGAATATTTGCTAAGCATAGATCCTCTTTGCAAAGAGAATTTAGATGTGTCTGAACAAAAAAAAATGATAAATAGGCAAGCTTACAAAAGATCCTCTACTACATCAAGAATCTATCAATCAAATGAAAATTTTAATCCTTAAAATCAGCAATGTGTTCAAACAAGATGAAGAATAGAACAGAGAACATAGAAGACAAATATAATGAAACAACTTATATGAATCTTCAATAACATATAATTTTAATCTACATTCCCCTCCAACTTACAAACTGAAATATACAGTCATAAATATTTCTCAAAACCTCCTCCAGTCTTGGTTCAAACCCCCCTCCTCCTTGTCTTATCATTCGTCTGTTGTATTTATAATAAAAAAAATCCACCACTGCTATGAGTGTGAGATAAACTTCCTATCCTATGGCTTTCCAATTCTGTATGTCTTCTCTTGTCTATTATGTTCCTTCTGTTAGAAGGAAACTTTGATCAGTATGGGCCTGCAGGAAAAACTTCCCTATGTGGTAATTCAGGCTGACAACTTCAGTCTCACCGGCCAAACCCTCCATGCTTCCATTAAGGGGGTATTCGATGGTTCAAACACCGTTCCTTCTTTCATTAACTGATTTCTCCTTAGGATCGGGACGAGGCCTAACACCTAGGTTGTTGCCAGGCATTGCTCTTGGATTGGGCCCTATATAAGCACATGATTGCAGAATTTTGCAAGGGTGGTTTGGATTGACACTGCTTCGACCCTCGCAATTCACCACCAACTTCCACGTACTTCTTTCACTATACCATGGTTTCAATTGCGGGACTACTCTAGAATTTTATCGTTCGATCATGTTCCATCCCCGCAATGAAGTGTGGCCATCGATCGACTGCAATATGTGATCTGGGTAACCCAAATTTGGCACTTGGAGCTTCAAATGCTAAGCAAGAATATATCCCTAAGTACTCTCTTCTAGTTGAGGTGGCAACCTCTCGCTACTTCAGGACTTTGGGCTTCGGGAGATTTTGAACGCAGGAATGACTATATTATGAAGTACTTTCTTTCGGTTGACGTGGAAGAATCTCGTTACTTTGGGACTTCGAGTTTCAGGCATTAAGATGATGAAGGTCTCAATTTATCTGAATGGTCGAATGACTGAATAAGAGAATTATTTCAAAGATGCATGGTCCTCATTGATTTGAGATCAACAGTCCACAATTACTTCAAGAGTTTGGGCTTCGGGCCTTTTCAATGCATACTTTTTACAATCCTCCAAAGTGTCGTATCTCCGAAGTGATAGATCTACCTCCACGTGTGCTCCTCTTTTGGAAGACCAAGATTCACTTCAGGAGTTCGGGTTTCAGGAGTTTTCTTCTTCTTTCTCGTGCAATCCTTCGAAGTGTCGTATTTTCTAAGTTTCATATCTTCCTGCATGGGGCCTCTTGATATGGACGGTCCATATGAACTCTGGGCTTTGGGCCTTTGAGATTTCTTTACTCACTTAGCTTCTTCTTGCTTCCTCCTAGAGTACAAGATCTCTGGACATGTGCCCCTTGCTTGAAGATCAACGATCCTGAGCGATTGTGGGATCACAACTTGCATAAAATTTAATTTTCTTCCTGATCCCCATAATGCCTCTCCACTGTCAATCTATCTCCAATAGATTTGATGGTCGTGACTTAGTCTTTGCTTGATCTGATGGTTGATCTTTCTCTACGCTCAGATATTATAGCTCATATATTCACAACACCTTTGAGTTACTTTTTTCGTTGAAGATGTTTGTGCTAACATTAGGCTCCAAATGGGATGGGAGTGTCTATGTGAGGCTTCCAAGAACCTTAACAGATCCAATTGCCTTATCCGTTGGGCCATGGAGTCACCTGTGTAACCAACCTCTAAACACTTCTAACAATTTCTATTTATTCAAGAAAACTGAAGGACCCACTACAAACTAAGGAAATAAAGGATAAGGAAGATATATTATTACCTGCTGCAAACTTGAAATAAAGTAAATTCTCAAGAAGTGATCTTATTTCCTACATTACACTACCTCCAAACAAGTATATAATTTGGTCAAGTAAAAGCAGATTTCCACAATAGCTATTCAAGTAATTTCAAGACTGAGATGATATTGTATATATCATTGATCAAAAGATAAAGAAAAAAATATACTAACAGTGATAGAGAATCATTCAGAAAACCATACTCACCTGTGAATGTTGGTGAAGTGAAATCTGAAATTTTCAGAAAATATGAAAAACTTGACTCCAACAAGGTTACAAATGAATCTTTGAAACCAAGATTAGAAACCTACTGATCCTTAGGAAACAACTGCTCATTGATGGATGCCTCTATGCTTGAAAACTGATAACCTTCTTTATTTTTCCTAAGAAGATCTTGGTCATCGGGAGAGACAATTTCTTATTTAAAATAATGATCACAAGATAATTGCACAACAGAATTTAAATCATATTGATAATTCTCAACTAGGAACATGTGATTATCTATCTGATCATTTGTTACCTCATGCTAAAAATATTTCAGAAACTGATCATAAACATGACATGCATCCGTATAAATAGGAAACTCTGAGCATACTGAAGGATCTAGTTCCAAATGTAAAACATGCTTACAACCTTGATGTTGTTCCAGATCTGATTCATAATCACTATATTTTTGCTACAAATTTGAAATATACTGACAATATTCTTGTTGCTCATCTTGTGCATGCATATTTTCAAAATATACTCGATCTCGAATCTTATAACTAGCGTAGATGTTCTCCTCGACTTCTTCAACATCCTCAAATAATCATTTTAAGAATGAATATTTCCTTTCTCTCAAGAGAAGAACAAGCTCTGAATG
>ML844103.1:0-11735 GCA_009831015.1 Picea engelmannii | reverse complement strand
CAAGCCCACTCAAGATAGCATTCATAGCCTTAGCGTTGAAGCTAAATTCTAGTTTGTCATCCTTATTAGCTAGCACAATTGGCTTTACATAACTAGTCTCTACCACATCCCAGACATCTGCACCTAAAGCCATTATGTAGGTTTTCATTCTAACTTTCCAGAAGGTAAAGTTTGTTCCATTGAACAGAGGGGTCTTATTGGTTGAATTTCTTTCATGGCTTGACATGTTTAATAGGGTAAAAACCTCTTTATCTTTATATGATAAGTAATAGTTACATTCTTTACATTATCATACATATGAGCACCAACTCATAATGAGGCTACAACCTCTATTTTGCAAGCTGCAACTTGCTGAGAGCACCAACTCTCTATTTTTTGTAGCACCAACTAGAAGGAAGCACCAAATCCCTGTGTTCAAGCACCCACTTGAACCTCTGAGGAAAAAAGTCCTCCCTAGCACCACCCAACCACCCTGAAATATAAATCTTTGCTTCTGAAACTTATTACAGTGATATAATGTTCAACAATGGCTTACTCGACTTATCATTGTTCTGCTGCATCTCGTTGCTCTGTCTGCCTCATTGCCTTCCTTCACACATGACTTGCGCTATCTGTCCTTCTGCTTTTTATGCTCTGTGTGCCATGTCCATTCACTGCACAGATCCTCTTCTGTGCAATTCAGCTACTGCACTCTCCTCCTTCTTCATACAAGAATCACCTTCAACAACAACAACCACTGCAAACTCTAACAACGACACCCCACCATCTCTTCTCTGTACCGTTTATTTGTAGCTTCTATGCACCTTGTGCATCCAGTGTTCGCAATGCTTCTTCATGTTGACTCTGCACCATTATCCTCCACCTCTTGAGTGCTCTGTCTGATTATCATCGTGACTCTTCAGCTTCTCTGGTGGTTCGCCCTGTGTGTCCAACATCACTGTATGTTATACTGAGATTCCTCAGTCCCTCTGGCAGTTTAAGACTCTTCATCTTCTCTGAGACAATCGAACTCTTGATCTTCATTGACCCTGATCAATGGTTCATGATCTTGGTGAATCAACGGTTCTAATATCATCGTGATCTCACATCTCGTCGTTCCTTCGTTGGAGATTTTTGTTACTCCAAGTCGCGATAGGCGAGACTCCGAGATGGAGATCAAATCAACGATCCACATCTTTTGATGTATTGACGGTCAGGATCATTTCGCGATCTCGCATCTCGCTGATCCTAAGATGGAGATTTTCGTCACTCCAAGTCATGAAAGGTGAAACTCCAAGATGGAGTTTTATGGTGCTCTGATCTTTCGCCATGCATCCTCTTGATCCAACGGTCCTTGATTAAATCGTGATCTCGCATCTCGCTGTTCCATTGACTTTCCAGTCAGCGAGATGATGATCTTTCGCCACGTGTCCTCTTGATCCAATGGACCACGATTAAATCATGATTTCACATCTCACTATTCCTTTGACTTTCCATTCAGTGAGATGACGATCTCTTGCCACGTGTGATCCCCTGCGCAGATCCAACGGTCATCCTGTGATCCAGATCCGATGGTTGTCCTTCTCTCGCTACCTTGCGACCTCACGACTTGGAGTACCCAATGTTTGGACTCTCAACCTGCGAACTCCCAAGTTCACGAGATCTCTCAATCTCTCTCCACCTGTTCCCCCATATGGATGGCTATAAATCTCTCGCCACTTCGTCGCCTCGCGTCCTCACGCCTCACGACTTTGAACACCCAATACTTGGGCCTTTATCCTGCAAACCCCCAATTCGAAAGATCTCTCTGATCTCTGCCACATGTCCTTCCCAGATGGATGGTCCTAATCTTCTCGCCACTTCGCCGCCTCGTGTCCTCATGCCTCATGACTTTTAACACCAAATCCTTGGCTCTTCCACTCACAAGCTTCCGAGTTCACTCAGATCTAACGCTTGATATCTATCCTTCTCTTCAACGCACGCTCTTCTTGTTTTTATTTAGATCTGACGGCCCTCATGCTGTCAGGAATTTTGGATGGGATCCAACAATCAACGACGCTTCCCCTCCAAGTTTACACATCCTTCTTACTTGGAAGAATTCCGACTCTGCACTAATTCCTCCTGAGCCTACATTGTTCCTGTTTGTCCATCGATGCACATTCTGATCCTGCCATCTTCACTGTTGTACTTGCCATCAATGACAAGCATACGCTATTTGTTAAACATTTTCCAATAGAGGAAGCCCTGGATGTCTTCAACATGAGGTTTTATAGTGTTTATCATAACATGTCAGTGGAATTCCAACCTTCCGAGACTGTTGCCATGGTGTACTATGTAATGGCTCAACATTCAGAGCTTGTTCTTCTCTTGAGAGAAAGGAAATATTCATTCTTAAAATGATTATTTGAGGATGTTGAAGAAGTCGAGGAGAACATCTACGCTAGTTATAAGATTCGAGATCGAGTATATTTTGAAAATATGCATGCACAAGATGAGCAACAAGAATATTGTCAGTATATTTCAAATTTGTAGCAAAAATATAGTGATTATGAATCAGATCTGGAACAACATCAAGGTTGTAAGCATGTTTTACATTTGGAACTAGATCCTTCAGTATGCTCAGAGTTTCCTATTTATACGGATGCATGTCATGTTTATGATCAGTTTCTGAAATATTTTTAGCATGAGGTAACAAATGATCAGATAGATAATCACATGTTCCTAGTTGAGAATTATCAATATGATTTAAATTCTGTTGTGCAATTATCTTGTGATCATTATTTTAAATAAGAAATTGTCTCTCCCGATGACCAAGATCTTCTTAGGAAAAATAAAGAAGGTTATCAGTTTTCAAGCATAGAGGCATCCATCAATGAGCAGTTGTTTCCTAAGGATCAGTAGGTTTCTAATCTTGGTTTCAAAGATTCATTTGTAACCTTGTTGGAGTCAAGTTTTTCATATTTTCTGAAAATTTCAGATTTCACTTCACCAACATTCACAGGTGAGTATGGTTTTCTGAATGATTCTCTATCACTGTTAGTATATTTTTTTCTTTATCTTTTGATCAATGATATATACAATATCATCTCAGTCTTGAAATTACTTGAATAGCTATTGTGGAAATCTGCTTTTACTTGACCAAATTATATACTTGTTTGGAGGTAGTGTAATGTAGGAAATAAGATCACTTCTTGAGAATTTACTTTATTTCAAGTTTGCAGCAGGTAATAATATATCTTCCTTATCCTTTATTTCCTTAGTTTGTAGTGGGTCCTTCAGTTTTCTTGAATAAATAGAAATTGTTAGAAGTGTTTAGAGGTTGGTTACACAGGTGACTCCATGGCCCAACGGATAAGGCAATTGGATCTGTTAAGGTTCTTGGAAGCCTCACATAGACACTCCCATCCCATTTGGAGCCTAATGTTAGCACAAACATCTTCAACGAAAAAAGTAACTCAAAGGTGTTGTGAATATATGAGCTATAATATCTGAGCGTAGAGAAAGATCAACCATCAGATCAAGCAAAGACTAAGTCACGACCATCAAATCTATTGGAGATAGATTGACAGTGGAGAGGCATTATGGGGATCAGGAAGAAAATTAAATTTTATGCAAGTTGTGATCCCACAATCGCTCAGGATCGTTGATCTTCAAGCAAGGGGCACATGTCCAGAGATCTTGTACTCTAGGAGGAAGCAAGAAGAAGCTAAGTGAGTAAAGAAATCTCAAAGGCCCAAAGCCCAGAGTTCATATGGACCGTCCATATCAAGAGGCCCCATGCAGGAAGATATGAAACTTAGAAAATACGACACTTCGAAGGATTGCACGAGAAAGAAGAAGAAAACTCCTGAAACCCGAACTCCTGAAGTGAATCTTGGTCTTCCAAAAGAGGAGCACACGTGGAGGTAGATCTATCACTTCGGAGATACGACACTTTGGAGGATTGTAAAAAGTATGCATTGAAAAGGCCCGAAGCCCAAACTCTTGAAGTAATTGTGGACTGTTGATCTCAAATCAATGAGGACCATGCATCTTTGAAATAATTCTCTTATTCAGTCATTCGACCATTCAGATAAATTGAGACCTTCATCATCTTAATGCCTGAAACTCGAAGTCCCAAAGTAACGAGATTCTTCCACGTCAACCGAAAGAAAGTACTTCATAATATAGTCATTCCTGCGTTCAAAATCTCCCGAAGCCCAAAGTCCTGAAGTAGCGAGAGGTTGCCACCTCAACTAGAAGAGAGTACTTAGGGATATATTCTTGCTTAGCATTTGAAGCTCCAAGTGCCAAATTTGGGTTACCCAGATCACATATTGCAGTCGATCGATGGCCACACTTCATTGCGGGGATGGAACATGATCGAACGATAAAATTCTAGAGTAGTCCCGCAATTGAAACCATGGTATAGTGAAAGAAGTACGTGGAAGTTGGTGGTGAATTGCGAGGGTCGAAGCAGTGTCAATCCAAACCACCCTTGCAAAATTCTGCAATCATGTGCTTATATAGGGCCCAATCCAAGAGCAATGCCTGGCAACAACCTAGGTGTTAGGCCTCGTCCCGATCCTAAGGAGAAATCAGTTAATGAAAGAAGGAACGGTGTTTGAACCATCGAATACCCCCTTAATGGAAGCATGGAGGGTTTGGCCGGTGAGACTGAAGTTGTCAGCCTGAATTACCACATAGGGAAGTTTTTCCTGCAGGCCCATACTGATCAAAGTTTCCTTCTAACAGAAGGAACATAATAGACAAGAGAAGACATACAGAATTGGAAAGCCATAGGATAGGAAGTTTATCTCACACTCATAGCAGTGGTGGATTTTTTTTATTATAAATACAACAGACGAATGATAAGACAAGGAGGAGGGGGGTTTGAACCAAGACTGGAGGAGGTTTTGAGAAATATTTATGACTGTATATTTCAGTTTGTAAGTTGGAGGGGAATGTAGATTAAAATTATATGTTATTGAAGATTCATATAAGTTGTTTCATTATATTTGTCTTCTATGTTCTCTGTTCTATTCTTCATCTTGTTTGAACACATTGCTGATTTTAAGGATTAAAATTTTCATTTGATTGATAGATTCTTGATGTAGTAGAGGATCTTTTGTAAGCTTGCCTATTTATCATTTTTTTTTGTTCAGACACATCTAAATTCTCTTTGCAAAGAGGATCTATGCTTAGCAAATATTCGTCTTTATTTTTTTCTCTTATTCTTCTTTTCATCATTGTACAAATATTTTGTCTGGTAGGGAGCTTAAATTCCTTCAATGAGAAAATTGTTTATGACTCCATAGCCCAATGGTCTATCATTTATCTGCAGTGATATCTTTTGTATTTTCCTTTATTTAAAGTATTATTGATCCATGTACTCAAACCAAATATTATCTTAAAAACATTTATGGGTACTTCCTTCTCAAAATAGGTGTATGCCCAACACTTTGTGTGACCTTGGAAATCAGAAAAATATATTGTTCGAATAAACCTCCATCTCCCTATCAAAAATCAATCTTTAGGAGAGGCCAATACCTCTTAGTTTGCTCATTCATGCAACTAAATCAACCATTTTAAGAGAGGTCAATACCTCTTAGTTTTCTTATTGAAACATAGTCTAAAATGTTTGTAAGGGCCCACACATGCCCATATGTGCACAATATTAGGACAGTTTCAATTTTCTAAAGAAAACAACCTAGGAATTTTAAGGATTATGTAAGGGCCCATCCATCCCTACATTCCTACAATATAGGATAGTTTCAAAGATTTATTAGATTATACAACATTCTAGGGGGATTAAAATCTCAAGAGTAAGGAATCACATGTACACCATGCTAGTAACCTAGGGATTTTACAATTTTTGCAAGGATTGTTTGTGAAACTTAGTAAGTTAGAAGCAAGAAAGATTTGAAAAGGACCAAGTGATGTACACATGTTAAAAAATTTCTCACTAACTTATTAAAAAACATTACACACTTTCACTTCTTGCACATAACATCACCACAAATTCAAAAGGTAGTTTACTAGAGACTTGAAACCGTAGCATTCTCTTCTCACCATGCCCATAAGTGACCTTGGAGGATCATAAGGGATTCATTTGTTTAGTGACAATATTTTGGTCATGGAACTTTTAAACAATGAATATGGCCCATGACCCCAACTTCACAACCTACTTTCACATCACAAAACAAATCATAAAAAACACATTTTCTAAGCTACACAAGAGGAACACCAAAATAAAATTGTAGTCTAAGTTATGATTTTTGGGATAGGTATCCAAATAACTCCCCATTATCGTTTCTTTGAAAATTAGAAAGTTGTGAAATAGGGTACCAAAATCCTCCCAATCAAGAATTCCTACACCATAAGGAAGGGAGACACCTATGAAGGGTCGAAGGCTGAGGTCCATTTGTTATGCATGCCTCCTTGGGTCTCCCAACCCTTGGAAAAAATCCAGCATGTGACCGATTTGTAAGGCCAAAAATATAATGTTTTTTCTTGATCGAGGTGACTTAGTGGCCAATTATAGGTTTTATCTACCCAAGGTGGTGGTTATGGGCTGAAATCGCACCTCAATCAGATTTTGAGTGACTTTTGGGAAATATCACTAGTACTTATGGGATATTCCCCCTTCACACCTCATTATGACTCCATAGCCCAATGGTTGAGTGATTTTTTGGAGGCCAAGTGTTATTTGAGAGGAATGATGATAGGTCTATTAGAACCCATGAATTTATTTTTTTCCCCACATGGATGATGCCCTCAACCATCTTACATTGTTACTTTCTTTATGTATGATTTCCATAATTTGATTACATACAATTTTAAGAATACATTGTTGATATAGTTTAGAAAGAATTGGTTCTATTGTTTCTCTTCACCACCACTTACACACATCCACATATTGTCTAGCACCATAAGGGAAATAATCCTCGTCGATCTCAACATTTGAGAACCCTCCCCATAATTTTGGCATGTATCCCCAATTTGGTTGACACATCAACACAACCATCACACACACCAATACCCAAAACAACTAACCCACTAGTCCTCCACCACAAGGAGGTAGAGCCCAACCTTCTTTGTAAGGTACAAACTCCCAACCATCCTCACAAGGAACATATTCTCAAACACATCATACCATGGCTGGTATGCCCCCAACCATGCAATATTTTCGTCTCTGAACATCCCATACTTGACCAAATTGATGAATGATCCCATAATACATGACCCCACTTGGTCGAATATGCCTACCAAGTTACCTTATGATGTTCCCAAATTCGAAGGAAAACTTAGAGATGAACCATCTAATCAAATCATGTATTTTCACTTATGGTGTTCTTCCAATAGCATTATGGAAGATTTCATTTTCCTACAACTATTCCAAAGAATGCTCATTGGTCCCTCCGCTAAATGCTACGTGGATGAAAAAGATGGTTCCCACTCAACCTTTGAGTCATTGGAAAATGCCATTTTATCCTTCTTCCAACTCCCAGTGCGCCATGACACTGATTTGGAAATTCTATATGAATCCAAACAAACTTCAACCATCCATATCACCGACCATATTCAAGAATGGTGAATAATAAGAAGTATTTTTGAACTAGATACCACCCCACAACAATGACTGGATTGGTTCCTCAAATCACTAGTCCCTCTCCTCACCAAATATGTCGCCATCACTTTCCCTCAAACTAAATATGAGGCTATCACTAAGGCCCAACAATCGGAATTGATTTACTCTCAATCATGGTATCTTTATACGATGTTTCATGACTCTCCTCATCCTCTACCATTTGGTCAAGACAAACTTGGAACATCGTATGTTGCCTATGGGTTGATTAGGTCCATGGCCCATACACACCAACATTCTCAACCCATACCCACATTTGGGACCACTCAATACCCACCACCATATGGAGGAACCCCATATTATCCTCCTCCACCACCTCAACCAATATTCATGGCACCTCCCCCCCCATAATAGGACGACAGGTACTTGCCTCGCCCAACTGTACGCATGTACCATATCTCATCCCACCACCAACCACATCATATCATACCGCCACGAGTGGGATAGTATCCACATAATATAATCAATATGGACCACCCCAACATAATCCATACTACCCCTTCTCTGGACCTCCCCAACTCGCTGCCCCACCACATGGACAACAAAAATACAAAGTAAATTTTATTCAACCTTCACCTCTTGAACAAGTTCAAAAATTCAAACAATTGAAAAAAACTAACCCCCATCATCAATCCAAAAACAATAGGAGGAAGGGAAAGAATAAAAACTAGGGACAATGGGGAAACCCCCAACAACCAAACCCCCCTACTAGGGGCAACCAAAATCAAGCTAACCAAAACCCCCAAGGGGGAAATAACATTGGTCAACCAAGACAAGGGAGAAACAAAAACCTTCAAACCAAATTCCCTTGTGCGTTATGAAATGATTATGGTCATTATACCCATCATTACCCCAAAATTGCTAAGTACAAATCTATGAAAGAGTAATTGAATACCTAAAAACCCCCTACACCACAAGGACCCTCACAAATACACCAAAACTATTTTCAACCCCAAACACCAATAGTTCTCTAAGACCTGATTCCCCATAAGGGAGGTATTAACATGCAACATGCACCCATTACTCCATCAAGTGAGGTTCCATGCACCTTGACATAATTTGTTACCCCTCACATGGGTAACCCCTCTTCACACCCAATATACCTCACGACTTGGGCTTAGTAATGTAGACTTGGGGGCACCCATTCCACCTCTAGTACCCAGGGATAATTTTAAGGATGGAAATTTATATTAAAATGTAGAAAGTTGGGATAATTTTACTAGTCCTTAATATGAAAAAAGTAAAAAGTTTGGCAATAGTTTTGTAAAAATTTTCAAATTTCTAAGGATTTTATATAGTTTCTATACAATTTTGGCGATTTTTAAGGTAAAATAATTTTATTCTATGGAATTTGGGCGAATCATTTCTAGAAAAAATGGAAATCGATGAATATGTTTTTGGGAAAAACCATGGAAAATTAGCCCATATGTGAAGTTTAGCCCCTAAAATCATCTATGCTAGTACCACAATGTCTACTGGAATTTATCCTTGTAAGTAAAATGGAAGTTTATACCCACACCCATCATGGGCCATCACCCTTTATTAGGATCAACTTATCCAAGCATGACTACCATCTTCTACCGCATTTCAAATACGAGTCATTGTTAAAAACTGTATAGTTTATTGGTGTATAATAGATGATGTTAAATCCTCAGGTATTATGTCTTCATCAAATTGGACACAACTAGTATCCCCTACTATTATCCCATTGATGATTGAGTTAAGAGCCTTTTATGGTAGACCATGTTGCCCCTTAGGGATCTTACCTAATCTCCCAATTGAGTTAGGTGGTAAGATGATTTTGATCAATTTTTTTGTTATGAATGATCCAGTGGATTAAAATATTCTCATGGGCTATGATTCCATCTATGCCACGAATTTTGTGGTGTATTCACTCTTTCGAGTCATGATATTCCCACATGAGGGCCGCATCATCACCATCGATCAAATCTCCTACTATGATTCCCCCTCACATGATTTTCAAAATAGAATATCACCTCATGTTGCTCACATTGAGTCTATGCACTATGTGTCCACTTCCACTAGTCATACAACATACACTCAATTTAAAAATAACCCCATGACTCTAGAACTACCTCCTGACCACTTGGGCTTGGAGGAAGGGTCCATTCATTCATCCTGGGGGAATCCATGCATGTTTCTTCCCTGAATCCAAAAAGAAACCATGATATCTCAACTAAATTTTTCCTAGAGGATGAATAATTATTTGAGGCCACTACTTCTTTCAATGATATTAGTGATAACCTTTATCTAGGTTCTCATGTTGACTGCTGGCAGGGTCCTCACAATTCAATGGATGCACCCTCTAATATTATCTCCGATGATATGGTCATTACTCCCTCTCAAATAATATCGTCTCTTCTCATTTATAGGGATATTAGGGACTCTAGTTCCATGACAACAAATCATGCCAATATAGGAGATGTTTTCACACATTTGAAAGTCCCAACCCCCCCTACATATATTACACAAAATGGTGGATCTGATATAATATTTCAGATCCTCTTTTGTGGATGTTCAATTTAAAGTTCCTATTGTTATACCTTTGGTCCATCATATTGGGTATTTGGAAACAACCCTTCCCCCAATCCTCATATGATAATACAGGGGGTAGTACCACTTCCCACCTTGGTCCCATAAGACCTAGCTCTTAACACAACACCAACTCACAATATACCCTTCATGGGAACCATTGTAGCACCACTTTATGTCCAATTCCCCTAGAAATCATGCGATTACAAGCCACATGACATAATCAAAATGATCCCCCAAGAAAAATTCATTACTTCTTTTAGAAAAGCCCCCATAGACTTGTTCATTTTTAGTTCCCCGCATAGGGAAACATGGAATCCTTTATGGAGTGCCCTTTTTGGGAACCCATGGTTCCCTAGACTCCTTCAGGGAGTGCCTTTTTTTAGGAACCCATTTTTCTATGGCCCCCCTTAGGGTAGGCCTTGTTTAGGAACCCATGTGTTGGCCTCCTTCAGGGAGTGCCTTTTCAGGAACCCATTTTTTTGTGGCCTCCTTTAGGGAGTGCCTTGTTTGAGAACCCATGGTTCTCTGACCTCCTTCAGGGAGTGCCTTTTCTAGGAACTCATTGTTTCATGACCTCCCTGTTGGGACAAGGGTATACCCAGGGTTCAATGCTACAATAGTGCACCAACAAATACCTAACTATAAACCCTTTTGGCAACATCTACGAAGAAGATGAAGTCTCACCCGAGGTAGAGGCATGGGTGATTACAAGAGTCAGGTGTCTGCAACCTTAGTTGGGACATAGATCTGTGATTATAAAACTAAATAGAGCACTTAGCACCATCAGTTCCTCAATATACAATCACTATTCACTTCGTTGTTAACACAGAGCTTCGCAACATTCACACTAATCTACTGTATTCAATCACTTAGCATATACAAATGGATCAAAATGAGCATATCAAGCACTAACAACACTCAGATGGATCATATCTAATAGTCACACATATCATAAGCACAAAGCAGAAGTAGATCTATCTAAACATATCAAATAACTTAGGAAATAACATGTGAACACATCAAGACAGAGCACAAAGCACATAACACAATGTTTACATGGTTCACCCCCACCCTGGGGCTACGTCCACCAACTCTTCTTCTTTATTGTCTTCAGTAAATCAGTTACAAGCACAAAGCCATCAAAACTCTTACTCCGCACAGAAAAAAAGATCTGTGTAGCTCGCTAGATCCTTATTCCTTGCGTTATATCACTAAACCTTCTACAATCTCTCACATGGGCTTGTACTCAGCTCTACAAGTCATACACAAAATGCACAAAGCCCTTACAATCCACACTAGCACTTAGCATACATTCACATCACATAGATGCACTATTCTCCTCTTCTTACATTGCCTATCCTTCTATTTATACATACAAAATAGGCCTAAACATGGGTAAACCCATGGGTCGACATCCCATTCCCATTACATATTCCCAAAAACACAAAAAGGGGCCCAAAAGGGGGCCGAGATCCCATGATCTCCACTTCATCTTATGCTCCACCTTTGACAAGTTGTCGAAGTCTCAAAATAGGTAAACATGACCAAGAAACTCCCAAAACTTGGTCAAGGG
>ML844102.1:19305-42765 GCA_009831015.1 Picea engelmannii | reverse complement strand
GGGAGAAAACCACGTAATTATTTCTTATATATCAAGATTACATTCATTGGAAGCACCAACTTCCCAATTCTCTAGCTACAACTAGAAGGAGGCTCCAACCCCCTAGTTACAGTCTACAACCCCCTATTTACAGGATCCAACCTAAATGAAGCTACAACTCCCTGATTTTCCAGCTTCAACTGGAAGGAGGCTCCAACCCCCTAGTTTATAGGCTCCAACCTGAAGGAAGCTAAAATTCCCTAAATTCTCTAGCCTCAATAAGAAGGAGGCTACAACCCCCTGATTTACAGGATCCAACATGAAGGAAGCTTCAACTCCCTGTGTTCTCTGACACCAACCGAAAGGAGGATACAATCCCCTTTCCTTTCCCCATCCTCTCACCCTGAAATATAAGTGTAGAACAAATTGTCACTACCAATGATACTATCATTGCCTCTGATAATCAACCCGTAATCAACCTGTCACAGTCACAGTCACTGACATACCATCATCAACCTGTGACCATCGTTGATATTCAAAATCAATGAAATCAGATCCACGATCACCAAGAACACCTCTCAACTAGATGCTCAATATCACCAAAACATGCCTCTATCCATGTACCAAGCATGTACCAAGATCACCAACATGTATCATACAATCACAAGATGAATGTACCTAAGGGGTCTATTTTGGCTAGTCTACATCAGTGAAGCATGTTCCTCCAAGCTCGAAACCCTACAAGGACAACCCCTCAAAGGTCTCACCAATAATAGTTGGTTGAAGGTGTATTATGGCCCTCAAGGGTCAAACATAATTTAACCTTTTGTCAGCTTTATGGATCAACACAGTAATAGTAGCATAGGTTGTACAGTCTTTAACACAACTCATAGTCGGTATAATTCACATTTTGACAATGAAATCATTCATATCAATCACTCAGGAAATATCAATCAAGTGACATAGGGTGCATATCATCGATATTTCCAAGTACAACTACATTTTTTCCAACAAGCATATGGTGTTCTTTGTGTACACATCACGTGGGTGTTGATGAAGTTCCTAACGCTTTAGCTTCGAAAAGAGAGAATAATCTCATTTGACCCATGTCTGCAAGTACACATTGGGTGTCAGTATCACATTCTCTGATAACCCTCTCCAGTATGACCGATCTACAATATTGATCCACCTGTCCTCTACAGTTTTCGGTCACTTCCTTCTTACCCTTCACGCCATCCCTTCCTTCACATTGTTGCGTCCTCCTTCCTCCTTGTTGATCCAAATTATTTTGAGAACAACATGAAGGCATAAATATAACCGAGATATAACAATGAAATACAAAAATATATAGAAGAGAACATAGAAATATAGTGAAACCCAACTTCTATTATTGAATAAGATAGAAAAACACTATAGAACACAAACTGGAAACATGGGGTAGCTTATCTCTAAAAAGAAAGAGATGTTGGCTACGCTTCATTCACAAGAAGATTTACATCACACTCCATTGCCTCCTTAAAGGGCCTCCTTCACCTCAATTATATATGAGAGAGTGAGAGGAGAACAATTCCCATGGTGCATGTGGGATAAATTGGACTAAGTTTATAAAATGCCATAGGCATGTAAAACACTAGGACTTCCCAGGCGGTCAACCATCCTAGTACTACTCTAGCCTGAGTGCGCTTAACTATGTAGAGTTCTAATGAGATTCGATGCATTAACACTATGTTGTAGGAATGTACATAAGATCACTAAGAAATAATTAAATGATGTCTGTAATTAAAAAATGAATATGACATTACATTCCATTCCCCATAAAAAGGGGGAATATCATGGTTTATCAAAGCCACGGGCTCAAAATGGTGATTCAATGGAAGAGGTGGATGGCCACTGAGATCCATCTGGATCATTCCTCCCCCCTTAGGAAGCAATGGTCTCCATTGCGTCAAGTTCCCTTGGGAGATGGGGAGATTTTTTCTAAATATTAAGCGTGTTGTGTTGCTTTCCTTGATAAAGAAGTTGTCCTGCTTAGCTTGTTGAAGGATGTCATGAACCTATTGTTGGAGGAGTTGGATCTGTTCAACCAATCTAACTGCATGGTCTACCTGAGTGTGGGAGGACTCCGTCAGTGAAGATGAAACATTAAGAGTATGAAGGGTTATGTTATAACCTTTCTTGACTAGGCAGTGTGGAGGCACCCCCGTAGGTGCATCAAAAACATCTTGGTACTCGTTTACAATATTGTCAATATGCTTCTACTGGATAGAAAGGTCTTGGGTTGAGGCTGCAGTGGTTGCAGTGTCCTTCTGTTCACCTTCTGATTGGATTGTGAAGAAGCTAAACTTTGCAGTATGAGAGATTACTTTGTGGCATTGTTTTGGTGGGACAATAGTCGGAACTACCTCTGGTATCCCGTATAGCTAATCCACAGAGTAACAATGTAACACCCTGTTTCCCCTAGTTTTTAAATATAACTATAATGGCCAAGAGACTATGGAAAACTGAATATGTGTGAATGTTTGATTTGATAGACCTTTGTGTAAAGGGTCAACAAATGTAAATCCTATTATTTACTAGAAAATGGATAAGTGTTGCATGATTGTTGGAAGGGGGATGTGCTAATAAAATACCACGAATGCTATGAAAGAGATGGTGAAGGGGACCAAGAATGGTTGTGTTAAACTTCACCAAACTAGTACATTATAGAATTTAAATGTCGAGGACTAGAATAATCCTCTGACCCATAAATGAATTACAGTCTAGCTGGTAGGTGGGAAGACCTCCTCAAGAGTTAATGAGGGGATGAGGTAGAGCACCCATCTGTAAGGATTTTGGACATGACCATTGTTACAAATTATTTTGGTCACCTTAATGGTCTATTGACAAACACATGTTCATGTTCCCAAAAGAACCTATCTTCATGAGAAAGGAGATTGGCTTTCTCTTCCAAAAAACCTTATTAAGGAAGTTCGTCATAGGTTGCATCATAAGCAAGGTACGATGATGCTTGGTCGTCGCAGGTTTCCCTAAAGCTAGTTTTCAATGTCTCTGTAGGATGTCCTATAGTTGGGGTGCAATGATGCCAAAAGGATAAGAAAAGGTCGAACTTCACGAAATTTCTAGAAGGGGATCTTCTAGAATATGAGGTGGAATCCGTATGGTTAGGATTCTACCTACTTCTTTGATTTGGTGGGATCCTTCTAATCTCTTTAACCATATCTCTTTCCCCTATATAAAGAGGGATTTCTCATGGAAAAGGTTAAGCAAGATTGAGCAAGAAATTAAGGTTAATGAAGGTTGAATTGGCTGAGATTGTATAAAGAATTTTGCATTGGGTCATTCTTGAGGGCTTCATTTTAGTTCAACAAGCCATTGCGGATCTTCTTCATTCAAGTTTGGATCAAGTGTGTGTTGGAGAAAAGGGTCATCGGAAGGGGACCTTGCAACATCAAGGCTTCGGTTGTAATCTCCACTTTCATTATTATTAATACAATGATATGTTTATTTCCCATAAAATTCATCTTATTTTATTGTATGATTCCTTGATCACATACATAGGTTCTCTTTGAGTATGCTATATTGATTTCACTTTGGTTGGCTTTTGTTTTCTTGCAGATCTGATATCACAGGAGCACTAGAGTGGAGCTAGGACTACGACAACAGGAGGAAGCGATATTTAAATGGTATCTCTCTTATCTTTTGTTTGATAGTAAACTCAATGATTAGAGCTTAGGGAAAGCGTCATTTATTGTTTTGTTTTGTTCTAGATCTAGGTGGATCTAGGGAGATCTGTTTATGTTCGTATTTACTGATAAGTCCCATAAAAAAATTGGTGACTCCAGTGGGGATACAACCTCCTTTTGATTTTTTTCTTCCCATTTTCCTCTAGCCTGCCTTTTTATGATATTTTTCATTCTCTGAGTCTGTGGGTGATCCATTTAGACTCCCTGGGTTTAGAAGTTCTTTTGAATTTTTTGTCTTTCTCCCAATTTTTTAAAATTTACAGAGATCATCGCACTGTACCTTACTAGTAGCCTATGGCAACCCCTGCTCGTCGCCCTCTTCTTAGTCATTCCAGTGCAAAGTCATCGCACTCTTCCCTGTCAGTTTCCTGTGATGACTGTTGGCACAGGGTCAGACCCAGGGTTCAACGCTTCAACAACGCACCAACAAAACCCTAACTATCAGCCCTTTCGAAAACACCTGCGAAGCAGATGAAGTCTCACCTGAGGTAGAGGTAGGCATAGTTGCAGGACTCCAATGTCTACAACTTTGGCTGGGACACAGATCTATGATTACAATACTCTAACAAAGCACTTAGTAGATGTCATTCATTAGTACTTAACCTTTGTCTACAACGTAGATAAACCCTAATTACAACGCAATGTAGTATTCAACAAGATTCAACACATTTAAGCACTTAGCATAAAGAAACAAATCAGATCTGGAATTCATTCGCATTACCGAGCACTAAGCTATTATATCAAATGCTTCTAGCATTCATAAAGATAACAACACTAAGCATAAATCACATCAAAGGCACCAAGCAATAATCGAAATGCACAAAGCAGCCATAACATAGGATATACGTGGTTCACCCCCAGCCTGGAGCTACGTCCACCAACTCTTCGTCTTCTTTATTATCTTATGTCAATCATCTACATGCACAAAGCCATAAGGTCCTACTCCGCATAGAATAGGAGATCTGCGCACACCTTGCTAGATCCTCCTTCCCTGATCTAGGTTACAACACAAAGCCTTTACACAATCTCTTACAGTCACTTGCACTTAGCCTTTCAAGTTTCACACAATATGCACAAAGCATGTACAACTATCCCTTGCACTTAGCACATCATCAAACATATGCCTATATTGTCTCCTCTTACATCGCCTAGACATCTATTTATACATTACAAAATGGGCCTAAACATGGGTAAACCCATGGGCCGACATCCCCATACCCGTTACATAATCCCAAAACCCAAAAATCCCTAAAAAGGGGCCGAGATTCCACGATCTCTGCTTCTACTTGCGCTCTGCCTTCAATAGCCTGTCGAATTGCCAAAATAGGTCAAACATGATCAAGGATCTTCAAAACTTGGTCAATGACCAACAGACCCCCAACACTCACCTATGGCTCGTCCCAAGTCACTCTGATCTAGGTAGCTCTGCTTCAAAATCCTCGAGCCTGGCTCGAGATTCTTCGACTTGGTATTGTGCCAAGGCCTCCTGTTTGGTGAAGTATTGAAGAACTGCCTTGTTCATAGGTTCCTCTAAGCATTGCTCGACTGAAGTGACTACTTGTTCTATCTCTTCTCCTCATCCTTCAATCTCCTCAAACAGTTGGCAAGTTACATCTTGGACTGGCTAGAGCCTCTGAGTCACTTCCATGACTTTTCTTTGTATGGTATGGACCCGTTGTTGAGCATTGCGTTGTTCCTGAGATATTTTCATTCTTTCAACTATTGACAGGAGCTTCAGCTGCACCTGTACTGTCGTTTCTTGCTTCTTTGCTTCCTGGAGCTGTGACTCCAGTGTCTTCAATTTAGGGTCATCAGTAAGTCGCTCATAAGTCTGTGCACTTCTACTACTAAGTTGTTGACATTCCAAAGTTAATGCTCTGATCCTGTCAACTGTGCTCCGAGTAGTGGCTTCACGTTGGTCTCACACGTCCTTCTGAGTACTTGGCACTGTTTGTAGCTCTAGATCTTCTATTCTCTGTTGAATTTGTTGGATGGCTTCAACAAGTTGTGCTACTTGATGCTCCATTGGGTCTGCCTCCTTTTTCTTTAAGCCCATCATAGAGCGAAGTGCTCTGTTGACTGCTTCTTTTACTGCAACCTACTCCACGAGCAGTTATTATTTATCTTTCTGGATTTGCACATTTTCCTCTTCAAAATTTTCTTGGAGGGCATCCTTCTCCTGCTATGCAACCATGTGTTTCTCTATTACTTACTCTTGTGCTTACTTCAGGGCCACTGTGGCCTGTTTTGTTTCTTCCTGTGTGCGACGAAGGAGGGCTTCAGTCGCATCGGCTAGTATAAAAAGTTGGGTAGGCTCATCTCCCAACTCTGTTTCTTCTGATGGAGGGGGTGCAGTGGACACTACGTGGCTAGAGTGAAGGGCCTATTGTACCCCTCACAGTTCTGCTTCAATTTTCTCATACATGGTCTCTTGCTTGGCTTAATTTCTCTACAAAATATCTTTTGAGGCGTCCAATATAGTTGCGATGATGAATTCGAAGTCATCGAGTGTGAGCATAGTCTGCAGCTTGGTCTTACTAGCTTTTGAATTCTTCCATGATGTGGGTTTTGTGGGAGAAACATTTCTTTTGTGAGATGGATTTGCGTCTTCAGGGGGATTCTGTGGCGGTGTTACTTTGCCTTGATTCTACTGATATTCTTTTCCATTGTTCTCTTTTTTATATACTTTTTCATCACCTCCTCCTCTAGGTGATTATGAAGGAGTTTCTTCTGATGCACTGCTCAGCTGTTGTAATTCTACTGTCTTCTGCCTTCTTCTAGTTCTAGGTGTATCATTCCCTTCATGAGTGATCATCGGGCTTTCGATTAGTTTAGGATCAGACAGTTCTGTGGGCTCAACAGGGATAAGGAGCTTTGCAGGACACTCGGTTATTTCTTCTAGGTCCTCTTCTGTGAGTTTGTAATAACTATGTAGTACTTCTTTGTGTTTGTCTCTACGCGCAGTGGTGTAGATAAAATGTGTGTCTGTGTGGAACTTCACAAATGGCCTGAACCTGTGCAGGGTGTTCGGCGTTATAAGAGGGACAGCCTCAATAGCCCTCTTTAACTCCAGGTAGTAGGTGTGGAACACCGCATTTGATTTCCATTGTTTTCCTATATCTCTTGAATACCATAGCGAAGTGAATTGCATGACTAAGGGTTTAGATGGTTCTAGTTTAGGGAAGGTCACACCTTCCGGCATCTCCCAAGCTATGAACGTGATGAGGATCAACAACCAACTAAAATGGAACTCATATCCCTGATCCTGAGCTTCGTGATAGTATTGGTCTAACTGGTTCACTAAGTACTTTGACCAGTTCATATGTAGCCCCTCCACGCATTTCCCTGTGAGGTCAACAACAAACCCTGTGACCTGCATGGGTTTGTTCTTCCGAACTAGCTTACCAGTAATCAACTAGCAAGCAAGGTGTGTTGTGCCATTCTGGATGGAGGCTACCTTGTATCCTTGCTTCCACTTCTCTACATCATCATATGTATCTTTAATCTTCTGCACTAGGGCATGGTCTGCAGCCTTCCCTGGGTAGAATTCTTGCAGATCTGGTCCCTTCATGCTCAATCCAGTGATCCAACAGATCGGCGCCAGATCAACGATGATGCATCTGTCTAGCCACAAATAACCGCCATGGAAGCTCGATAGCAGGATCTTAATGCATGCGTTAACCTCCTGGTGCCTTCCAAAATGGGGTATTTTCATTACGTTCAGGATGGTGGACTACGCGAGGTCCATAGTCTAGGGTTTGGGGATTATCCTCGACTTCTTCCCCTTCTTCCTAGTCAAATACCTGTGAGGAGCGAGCATGCTAAAGTTCTTGCGATCCCGTAGGTTAAAGTCGTTGATCTTTAGTGTCATGATCTTATCCGGCGGAGGCTTTCATGTGAGAATCCCCTTCGGGAGGTATGCAACAACCAAGGTGTAGTTGAAGTCCCTAGGGAACTGTCACGATTCACTGTGTTGGCCAGAGGTGGGATGGAAGGGATTAACTTTACGTTTGCCAAGTCATCTCGATGCTTGGTTCTTTTCTCATATGCAACTCGGGATGGTCTGGATCCACGAGCAGTCGACGGGGAGGCTTGTACTCCACGCGTCGCTGAAGCTTGAAATCCTATGGACATCACTCTCTCTTCCATTAGATCGATTCAAATTTCCTCTACTTAATTTTTCGTAGTGCTGAGCTCGTCTGAAATGCACACTTGAGATCGGATATCTCAGGCTGATGAACAATTTCTCAATGAAATAGAATGGATGGCAAGGTATCAATAAGCATAGCATAGTAACAATGCGTTCTCTTGTTGGCTCGAATACAATTCAAGAAAGTGTGCTCGGCGCAACATTCGATGGGATAAGTAGACACCAATGTAACAGATCCTTCCAATGGACAAGAATCCTTCATCAATGCAGTTTTGTCCGTTACAACACAGTCTCAATGGTCCGATGGTGAGGTTTCTGATCATAATTGTTGTTCTAACCATTCGGGAATGTCAATCTAATGGTTATAGTTCCTCCAACAGTCATATCGCTCCGCCATGGTGAAGTGCCAATCTGAGTTGCTCTGATATTCCAGCGAAGTTCAAATTCTAGAGACCTTCCTTCTGTGAAGTCTTCTCTGGAACTTCATGTAATTTCTCCAACTTTGTCTTCTTCTTGCTGAGCTTTCTAGCCTTCTTCCCTATGATCTATGTTACTGGGTTCCTCTTCCCATTCTGATTCTTATTTCCTCTTGGCATAGTAACTTCGCACAGTTGATGGTATTTCATAGGGTTCAAGGCCAATACTTCTTCTTTGTCTAGGGTAGGCACTCTACCCTCTGGTACAGACAGGTGTTTCAGGTCTGCTTGTGTTCTTTCAACTTTGACATCCAGATTTATAGTCCTGAGTAGCTTTGACTAGTTTTCTTATTCTTCCAGTAAGTGTGCTATTCTCTTAGCCATGAAGTCTCTTAGTTCTTTCTTTTTTTGTTCTAGAGATTCCTCTTCTTGTTTTCTTCGGATTTGATCTTTCCCAATCCATGTTTTTCCTAGTAACATAGCAAATGGGTTGTTGTTCTCAATAAATTTAACAACCTCAAATTATTCTTCTATCGAAGTGCCATGAACACTCATAGATGTTTGGGTAAGTCTTCCATATAGGGTTATCAACTTTCCTCTAAATAATCCTAATCCTCCCAATGAAGGAATCATAGCAGGCTTTCCTAAAATTTCCCAAATACTTTCTATCATGACATTCACCCGTGTTTCCTCGTCCAGAACACAGTCTATGTCGAAGTCTCCTATTCGTGTTTCAATGCACTCTTTCTCTTTGAAGATCTCTGATAAGTTGATGCTTCTATGATCATTCAGGGTTTCTTTATTTCTGACAATACAGTCTCTGATTCTTTCTGGGGTTCTGCCATGGTCTAAGTTTCTTGGCCTTTCTCAGGATTGTCTTGTCTCATATTCATTCTTTCAACCTTAGCAATCATTCTAGGGAAATCCAGGACGTCATGGTCCATATCTTTACAACAAAGACAATTAGGTCTTCTATCAGGGCAATCCTTAGCAATATGGCTCGACCTTCTGCAGCTATAACAAAAGGTTAATCCTCTCTTTCTCTTAACTAATCCCCAACCTTTCTTTTACTGCGCACTAGGATCGTGGTAGCTAACCTGCAAAAAATTCTTCCTAGGATCCTACATCCATTTGTTAGTCCAAACATTCTTTATATGCATAGGAATAACATATCTTTCATTATTTCTATCAGATCTACTCATATCAAATCTTCTTTCTTCTAAATATGCCCTAGTTTTCAGACTAGGACAAAATTTATCAAACATACCTAGATCCATACTATTGAGAAAAAAAATTCCACTTATCTTACCTTTATCAAAGAACAAAGATTTCAGATCTTAACTCTTTAATAAACACTTTTCACTAATCTTACCTCTTTTCTTCAGATCTGCCTCCTTTCTTAGCACAGAGCTTCGAAGTCAAGTAGAATAATGCGCACTAAAGAAACAGATCTACGAATAGATTTTTCTTTCTTTTCCTCAGTTCCCAGCAATCACTGTTTCAGGTCCCAGCAACAGAACCATTTGTTGGCACAGGGGAAGACCCAGGGTTCAACGCTTCAACAATGCACCAACGAAACCCTAACTACCAGCCCTTTTGGCAACACCTATGAAGCAGATGAAGTCTCACCCGAGGTAGAGGCAGGGGTGGTTGCAGGACTCCAGTGTCTGCAACCTTAGTTGGGACACAGATTTGTGATTACAATACTCTAACAAAGAACTTAGCAAATGTCATTCATTAGTGCTTAACCTTTGTCTACAACGCAGATAAACCCTAATTACAACGCAACACAGTATTCAACAAGATTCAACACATTTAAGCACTTAGCATAGAGAAACAGATCATATTTGACATTCATTCGCATTACCGAGCACTAAGCTATTATATCAGATGCTTTTAACATTCATAAAGATAACAACACTAAGCATAAATCTCATCAAAGGCACCAAGCAATCATCAAAATGCACAAAGCAACCATAACACAAGATATATGTGGTTCACCCCCAGCCTGGAGCTACGTCCACCGGCTCTTCGTCTTCTTTATTATATTCTTTCAATCATCTACATGCACAGAGCCATAAGGTCCTACTTCGCATAGGACAGGAGATCTGCGCGCACCTCGCCAGATCCTCCTTCCCCTAGCTAGGTTACAACACAAAGCCTTTACACAATATCTTACAATCACTTGCACTTAGCCTTGCAAGTTTCACACAATATGCACAAAGCATGTACAACTATCGCTTGCACTTAGCACATCATCACACAGATGCCTATATTGTCTCCTCTTACATCTCTTAGACATATATTTATACATTACAAAATGGGCCTAAACATGGGTAAACCCATGGGCCAACATCCCCATACTCGTTACATAAGCCCAAAACCCAAAAATCCCTAAAAAGGGGTCGATATTTCACGATCTCTTCTTTGACTTGTGCTCCGCCTTTGACAGCCTGTCGAAGTCCCAAAATAGGTCAAACCTGACCAAGGATCTTCAAAACTTGGTCAAGGTCCAACAACGACCCCTACTCATCACACTGTGTCTTATGACCAGCCTGCAATGACCCCTGTAGGTTTTGGTGGAGTGAGTCATTCTGCCTTTTACCACCCAGAATTGTCTTAGAAGTCTGGGGTGAACTTCCTATGTCCATGATTGATTGATTCTTGAGTTTGGAGCTTGCTTATAGTTCGTTTTCAGTGATTGAAAGCCTTTCTTTGCTTTTTGCAAGTTTGTCGCAAGGAGATAATCTCAGATCTGCATCTGAGTGCTTGTTTGATTAAGGGTCTTTTGTTTTCCTTGATTTTTGAATTCATTTCGTTTGTTAGATTGTTTGTTGATTAAAAACATTTCTTGCATGCTTGTGTCAAAAGTTTTTCTTGTCTTTTTCGTTTTGTTTACATTGTGAATTTGGTTTGGGAATTGTGTTATGAGTGTATTGATTTTCTTGGATCACATTTTCCTTTCATCTTTATGTCTCTGATTTTATTTAGGAAAGGAAAAAACTGAATTCACTTGTTCTTTTAGTAATCCCTTATAAGAATTTTTTTTTACATTCAAAATATTTATAAAGAGAAGAAATTGGAAAACTTGTAGTTCATGATTATTTGGAATTGTGTTGATTCAGAATTAAGGAATTGCAATTAGTATCTTGTTGTATTTCGAAAAAAAAATACCTTCTCCCTATTGTAACTAGAGTTCATTGAATTGAAAATTGCATGTTCATCTCTTTTTTCATTTATTGGGTCAAGGTCAAAACATCAACAGTTTCACTCCCATTTCCTTTTTGAGTAAGCAACAACCTCTAAAATACAATGTAAATCTAAAATTTAATTAGTAAATTTTATTTTCCTGGGATATTTTACACCAACATTAGCTAGGATAGCGCTTTGGAAGAAGTTGTGAGGTACACTCTCCAAAGCATCAAAACACACAATAGTATCTTGTGATAGGGAGAGGTCAAATCCAATTGCTACATTTTGTCCTGGGAAGCCCTTATCACACAAGGGTCAAACCCGAAGTCGCATTAAGACTAGCAGAGTTACTCACCCTACTTTTTTGGTTTTGGTGTAGAGATTGCGCGTATTATGGGAGTCGCTTGAAGGTATACCCACAATGATGAGTGGAATCCTTTCAAGTTGATTTTGGGCTAGATACCCTACCTTTGTGCGTGGATCAGATTGTCGATTGTTTCCTCAGGCATCACTATTGTAGTTGGTAGCCTTAGTAGCCTATCTCTTTAGGGTCTTTACACGAGGTGACTATGGAGGGGCAAGTCTTCACGTTAGATGGAATCGATGTTGGCCAAACTCACTCGGGATCCTTAGAAGGTATACCCACGATTATGTGTGAGATCTTGCACTAGGGTGTAATTCTGTTAAGCAGGTTGTCAACGTAACTTTTCCATCCGCTTATCCCAACCCCTTCTTGTCTTGATTTCACGGCATTGGATTTCATTACCAACTAGTGATTTCGAAATAAGAAGGTTTTGTTTGCTTGGTTTGATTCCTAGATTTTATTAGCAAGTGTTGTTTGTTTTCTATAGTTGGCCATAGATTTTTTTCGTTCTTTACTTTGTTCATCCAACATCGACCTTCTCCATTCACGTAGGATGCAAGGGCTTCCCTCGGAAGATTCGGAAGGCTACCAACCTTTGCTTCCTAATTCACCAAAAGGCTCTCCAGAAGGAGCAATTAACCACGAAGTTGCTTCAAAAGTTGGAAGAACAAACTCTTTGGAAGGATTTCAAATTGTTTTGGACTCCTTAGAAGATTTCTAAGTCCCTGTCAACCCATTGTTGAGCATTGTACAAAATCCATGTATGTTCTGGATGAACTCATCATGAGAAATTGTTGTTGATGAAAATTTTGAAGTACCTATTGGACCTAACGCAGGATCTGGAGTAGAGGATACACATTTTCATAGTGAATATTTTAGGATCCCAACTCACTCTGTTGGAACTTCCATTCCCATTTTTGTTCCTTTGACAGTACGTGATCTGTACGGTAACCTAGGAGCAAGTCCTGATCGACCTACGACATCACAAGTGCCTGATACGTTTGTCACCTACACCTTACCTTTGGACCATTTCACTGGTACTACCAGTAGTGTCACCACCATTTCATACCAAATATTGATTGGTTCTCACTCGATCCCTACTGCTCAGATGTCCCATTCTACTATGGTCCCATAAGCTACCACGATTCCTACCAGAAATGTGGTTATCTCCCAAGCTCTGATTGGGACACCCATTCTGTCTAGACTCAATCCATCACTTCCCCTTGGGTATAGAGCTTTGAATTCTTCTATTGTTATCCCTACCCAGATTCCATCCAGACTTTTTGTTCCTCCTGGGTATAATGTTGTTGTTGGTTTCATTCCTACACCTTCCCAGATTCTCTCCGGAGGGTCTTATGTTCCTCCTCCACCTTTGCTTGGAGGAATTGGCCCTAGTGGCTCCAATCCAATTGGAGGCACCAGTCATTCATTCACTTCTGGTTACCAGATTCTTGTTGGAGGTCAACCTCAAGCTGGGGGGCAACCTCAATTTTGGGGTCAAACTCAAATTGGGGCACAACCTCAACTTGGGGGGAAACCTCAGTTTGGAGTCTATCATCCATTGTATGGACAAAATGCACTTGGATTGAAATCCCACCTTTGGAACCTTCTTTCCCAAGGAAATACACAATCATCTGGGGGGAAACATCCTCAAGTTAACTCTTTTGTACCCCCTAATTTTGGTCAACCGTATCAAGGCTCCCTGAATCCCACTTGGGGTCAGGGCATTCAATCTAGTTCCCCTTATCAAGGGAACCCCTCTACCCAACCCAATCTTGCGGGCTATATGTCCCAAAATCCTCCACAACCGAGTCTATCGAGATTGTCTAATTATTTGCAGACTGCTTACGGTCCTAATGGTATACCTACGGGACTTCCTCCTCAAAACTACCAGTTTCCACAAGTGAATTAACAATTGCCTTTCCTGGCCACTTTGGATTTACCTGATCTGTCTAGGATTCTGAATGATCCTATATTACACTCTCCTCATTGGCCCATCATATCGACCAAGTTACCGTCCGACATTCCTAAATTTGATGGTCGAGCAGGAGAAGATCCTAATAATCATGTTATGACTTTTCACCTATGGTGTTCATCCAACTCCTTGATGGATGACTCCATCAGACTGTGACTTTTCCAATGAACTCTCATTGGTTTGGAAAAAAAATGGTACATTGAGTTACCTTGAGGTTTCTTTAATGAATTTAACACCCTAGCCATGGCCTTTCTGACACATTACCAGTTACTAATTCGATACGATACGGGAACCGAAATTTTGAGTTATTTCAAGCAATCCTTGTCCACTCACATTTCTGATCACATCCATGAGTGGAAAAGGAGAAGACGTTTAATCAAAGTTCCTCTTCCTGATCAACTATTAGCCGAGTGTTTTACCAAATCACTCATTATACCTATTTCTCGTGATGTCGCCATGGGTGGTGTTGTCACTGAAGAGAAGGATATTAGTCGTGCTTAGTATCTTGATCTCGTTTATTCACAAACAGGAACACTTTATGATTTGATCCCTGACACTCCTCGTCATTCCACAAACCCTACCCCAAAACATCCAACAGCCTCTCATGCTATTGATGGTGTGATTGGTACTTTTCTCACTGATACCCAATCTTCACTTGTGAGTCACACCAATCTCAAACCTAATAATTCCAATGCAAAAAGTACTCCTACTCTTGCTCCTTCCACCAGTAAGATTGTTGAAGTTGACTCTATTCAATCCATGTCTGCTGGAAAAAATCCAAATAAAAAGAAAGGAAAGGGTAAGAATAGGGAGGACAAGAATAATAATCCACAATCTGATAAATCCAAAACACAAACCAATGATGGGAAATACAAATGTAAGCCTTGTTACCCCTACCTTATCTTTGGTGATGACCATTATATGAAATATTGTCCAAGATGTGTTGAAGTTACTAATTTCCTTCAAGGAACAAGAAAACCTTCTACACCTGTCGTTTTGTCACAACCTTTCCCTTCTCAACAGCAGGCCCAACTGGTCATTCATGACCAAGCTACCCATTCTACTTCATCCTATGTCCTTATGTGTACTGGTGACTCAAAAAAGAGAGAAGTTGCAGTCGCAACTCGAGCCAAGGATTACTCTTTGTCCAAAGAGAAAGTTGATGACATACCACCTTTGTTGGTTCAACCTTATCCCTCAACTTCACCTCCCAATGGTCCTCTTCATCTCGAACGATCAGGTCTCGATACGGTCCTTTTCCCTCCTCCCAAGGGCATTGTTCAAAATTCTACATTTAAACCTCATGCTTGTGTTGCACAAAACTATAGTATTGTAGAAGATCTTGCACAAGAACCCTCTGCAATGTCAGCTCTCAAATTCCTTCAAAGTTTCCCAGCTCAATGGAAGGCACTGTTAAAGGCCATCGGTGGAATTGATCCCATGGATACTAATCTCATAATATTTGACTTGGAAGATCACGTTCCAAGGCTTCCTCCTCAATTATCATTCCAGATGCAAGTTGTTGTTGAAAACAAGAACATCTATAGAATTTTTATTGACGAAGGATCATCGACTTGCGTCAAGTCCGTCACTTGCATCATGTCCTACCCTCACTGAATCACACAATACACTTAAGGATTTCAATGGTACAGGATTTAAACCCTACGGTTTTCTTCCGTCGTTGTCTATTATGTTGGAAGGAAAATCGATCAATGTTGAGGTTAAGGTCTTTGATTCACCTCTTGATTATAATATTTTACTTGGTCGTAGTTGGATTGATTCCATGCACGCAGTTGTGTTTACCAAGTAAAGGTCATTACTGTTGACCAACCGACCTTTTTTTGTTTTCGATTCCCGTACCAGCAACGTTCCTTTCATTTCGAAGACACCTCCTGGTTATGAGAATGTTGGTGTGGGTCTTTTGAAAGATTCAACTTTGATGGGTACATTTCCAATCCCACCACCTAATATTCCCCTCCTTTTGTTGCCTCTATTAACATGATATCCACCATCGTTTGTGAAGCCCCTGAGTCATATGACCCATGGTTCGTACCTAGCCCTGGTGATTACTCTCGTTATGGAAACTAGATGCCTTTAAGTCTGGTCGAATCCACTTACCAAGATATTCAATCGGAAACACCCTCCTCTCTTTCTCTCTGTGATTCATCTCCTGATCCATTTCATGTGATCTTTCCTACTGATGATATGATCATGTCAGTCATGTCTATGGAAGACACCCCCTGGGATGATGGACATCATTGATCCATTCTCTTCCTAGAATGTGACACCATAGAGAGTTACCAACAGATTTCGACTTTGTCGATCGTTGTGGTTATTTCCTCAGTTCCTGAGTCATCACACGATGTTTTGTACGAAGGGAAATTGAGAAACATTTCACCTACCATCCCTCTAGACATATCTATTAAACCCATAGTCATGGAGAATGTTCACATTTGAGCCTCTTATTCTACCAACGAGGTTCATGAATATAAATCCATTTTCCAATTATTTCGTGATGTTTTCACTTGGTTTTATGAAGAGATGCCAGGTATCGATCCTGATATTGTTGTACATGAGATTAAGACATACCCGGACCCCAAACCCATTCAGCAAAGACTTCTCCCAGTGCACCCACGTAAAGTTGTTGCCATCAAGCTCGAAGTTGAAATACTTTTTGAAGCCGGCTTTATCTATCCCGTGGTGTTGATTGATTGGGTATTCAATCTCATTCCAGTGAATAAGAAACAAGGTACCATCCAGGTCTGTGTATATTATAGGGACATAAACAAGGCTTGTCCTAAGGGCAATTACCCAACCCCCTTCGTTGATCAGATCGTTGATGACTGTGCCAACAGTGAAATCTTCTCTTTGATGGATGGTTTCTCCAGCTATAAATCTACCGCCATCATCAAAGCAAAGTTATTACATCTCTGCCCATCTTCTATTTTCCATTCATAGAATCACTCAATTTCTGGCCGCATCCCTTTGATCGTTTCAACTATGGAATCAAAACTCTTTCCATTTTTATGCACTGTCTACGCAATTGTCGCCGCGGAATTGACTTTGTATTCCTCCGCGGTTGAGATCTTGAGACTACAACCCTGATAAGTACCTCTCGCAAAAGAAGCAATGTCTTGCTTGAGATTCCAATGGTGGTAAGACCCCATGGAGATAAACTGCGGAATGTACGACTTGGGATTTACATTCATGAGATTCGTCACCACACGCGGAAGCATAGGCTCTTTTGGATGAGAATTGTTATCAAGATCAAGCATCCTTTTAAATTTTCCTGCCCACTCCTCTGTAATCTCTATCCGTTCTTCCACATTCGAGATCAGTCTATTGGCAATCTCTGATACTAGAGATTTTTTGTTATCTACAACTATCTTCTTAACTTGTTCAATAGAGTCCTTCCTGATCACTAGTAGTTCTTCCTCTTCCACTTTCACTTCCACTTCCTTTTGTGCCATCTGTGTAGTGATCAAAATATACTACACCAGTACTGATCTCCTCCACTAAACAAATCTGGATTTTTGAAGGTCGATATCGACAAGAATTTAGCAACACTTGTTGTTTTCGAATTCATTAATACTCATTCCCCCTGCATCTGCATACAAAATATAGATAGCCCTCTCGAAATCGACTGGATTGTGGAATGTAATAATATATGATGAGAAGAAATAATTGGAACCCGTTCATTTTTTCTTCCGAGTTCAGTGAAAGAAGAGCTGGCAAAGCACGTCATGATGTACATATGAATAAGTTCTCTAACTTTGTGTTAAATCAGTGTGCAACGGCAACTCCGCCCGACCCAAGACCCGAGCTCTGTCAGTGCATTTCCTTTATTTTTAATTTAAAGTAAAAGTAAAGCCATAGAATTGGAAAAGTAGATTAAACAAGACATAAAGGAGTGGCATACAACTATTTTTCCCTTATTCGAGAAATTTCAATTTCATTTAAATCGTAGATTTTGGTTTTACACATTTTTAATGAACATTAACTATCATCATCAAATTCAAGCTATGATATCAACATCTTCAACACCTTTTATCCATGTATCCATACATTTTATACAATTGGCTTAAGAGATAAAAATTATTCCCTGTCTGCACTCTTCATAGAACACCTTTTCCATTTTTATATTTTTTAAAAATCTTTTTTGAAAGTGAATCTATCTTCTAAACACAAAATGACTGAAGAAAAGATTCGCTATTCATTTATTCATTTTTTAACTAACTATCTTGTACCACTCATCCATTTGATCATGCAAAACTTCTTAAGTTAAAACCTCACAAAGATTTTATTTTTTTCTAAGGCTTCCATAATTTTTTCCAACCCCAAGGTGCATGTCTACAATCAAACGAGAAGTTTTCTTGATAACCCAATTAGGTTGAATAATAAAACCTGAATACTATGTCTTCTTCTTCACTAATTATAACATCTTTGATAATCCAATTAGGTTGAATAATAAGACCTGAATACTATTTCTTCTTCCTCACTAATTCTAACATGGCTTCTATGTAAAATATAGACATAATCATTCTTTGTAGTTTCATCTTCATCTTCTACCCTTAATCTATCTACCCTCATCCACTCTATTGCCATATATTTGTGTTTTCCTAATCTACTAAAAATGCCTTTGTCCTAAACAAATTATTTCCAATTATCAAGAAGCCTATTGTCATTTATGCATCTAATCCAAGGGTTAATACCAATCTTAACATACTCCCATGTGCCTACCTTCCATACCAACCAATGTACTAGCAATGGGAATAATTTAACTAAACCTTTCCAATGTGTGGACATAGTTTCTATTCACTTCCTCTAAGTTTTGATCCAATTTATTGACCCTTACTTTATGTATTTTTTACTCTATAATATATTTCCATAAAGTTTCACGTGTAAGGACTCTTCTTCCATAAATTTTCATGTGTAATGACTCTTTGTAAGCTTTTGGTTACTAAGGATTTTCAAAAGAAGTTGATATTCTTTAAGCCGCACCCACCTTCTCCCTTTAGCTTATCTATTACCTCCCATTTAACAAATGGGATTCCCTCTATTTATTATTTCCTAGTCCACATAAACATAAAAACTTTCTCCTTGCTCCTCCTTCTATTTATTATTTCCTAGTCCACATAAACATAAAAGATTTCTTCATGATCCTCTATAATATCTCGTCTGTTATATATGATAATGTATGCCAAAAATTTGGGATTGTCTCCAGTAGACCAAAGTCATCTTAACTCTTATTGATAACCATCAATTACACCAATTTTTTAATATAGGAAAGATTTTGGTATATAAAGTTTTAGTGTGGGTCAATTTTCTATGATTTTTTCCAAAAAGTGATTGGCCAATTTCCATTTTATTCTCCCAATTTTTATAACATAAATGAATTGTACTCTTAAAAACACCAATTGTTTTTAGAAACTATGTAAAATATTTAGAAATTTTAATTTTTTACAAAAATATCACCAAACATTTAATCGATGGAATTTTAAGAATTAATAAGATTTGACAAGGTTTCTACACTTTAAGATAAGTAGGGATCCTTAAAATTTCCCATGGTATAATCTAGCCTCAATCTTATCTATCAATCATTCCTAGTCCTTGTTCCCATAACCATTGTTCTTGAAATGAAACCCTAGGTATATGAAATTTATTTGAACTCAATGAATCTGAAAGGAGAGATTTGAAGGCTCTGTCTCTCTAGCTCCAAATCTAAACCATTAATAAAATAAAATATAGAATTCAATAAATTTACTTGCATACATGTTTTGTTGGAATACTAAGAGGGGAGGGGTGGTTGTGATGCAATATGAGCACTTTTACCACTTTTAATCACAATATATAAAATTCAACTTTATCAACAATATATCATCGATGATTTCATTCAATATATCATGAGTATATAACCATAAGCAATACCATTCAAAAACATCACATCAAATACACAATACACCATAATTTAAATGGAAAGCCAAATGGGAGAAAACCACACAATTATTTATTATATATATCAATATTACATTCATTGGAAGCACCAACTTCCCAATTCTCTAGCTACAACTAGAAGGAGGCTCCAATCCCCTATTTATAGGCTCGAACCTAAAGGAAGCTACAATTCCCTGATTTTCCAGCTACAACTGGAAGGAGGCTCCAACCCCCTAGTTTACAGGCTCAAACCTGAAGGAAGCTACAACTCCCTGAATTCTCTCGCTCCAACTAGAAGGAGGCTACGAACCACTGATTTACAAGCTCCAACCTGAAGGAAGCTTCAACTCCCTATGTTCTCCAACACCAACCGAAATGAGGATACAATCCCCTTTCCTTTGCCCATCCTTTTTCCTTGAAATATAAGTGTAGAACAAACTGTCACTACCATTGATACTGTCACTTCCTTTGATAATCAACCTGTAATCAACCTTTCACTGTCACAGTCACTAACATACCATCATCAACCTGTCACCACTTTTGATACTCAAAATCAATGAAACTAAATCCACGATCACCAAGAACACCTTTCAACTAGATGCTCAATATCAACAAAACATGCCTCTAGTCATGTACCAAGAATGTACCAAGATCACCAACATGTATCATACCATCACAAGATGAATGTACCAAAGGGGTCTATTTTGGCTAGTCTACATCAGTGAAGCAGGTTCCTCGAAGATGGATACCCTACAAGGACAACCCCTCAAAGGTCACATCAATAGTAGTTGGTTGAAGGTGTACTATGGCCCTCAAGGGTCAAACACAATTTAACCTTTTGTTAGCTTTATGGATCAATACAATAATATTAGCATAGATTGTATAGTCTTTAGCGCATCTCACAATCGACATAATTCACATTTTGAAAATGCGATCATTCATATCAATCACTCGGGCGATATAAATCAAGTGGCATCGGGTGCATGTCATTGATATTTCCAAGTACAACTACATTTTTTCCAACAAGTATAGGGTGTTATTTATGTACACATCACGTGGGTGTTGGTGACGTTCTTGATGCTTTAGCTTTGAAAAGGGAAAATAATCTCATTTGAGTCATGTCTGCAAGTACACATTGGGTGCCAGTATCACATTCTATGATAACCCTCTCTAGTAAGATCGATCTATAATATCGATGCACTCGTCCTATACAATTTTTAGTCACTTCCTTCTTACCCTTCACACCATCCCTTCCTTCACATTGTTGCATCCTCCTTCGTCCCCATCCCCACCATCTCCCACCTATATATTTAATTCCCACGATTACTAGATAGCGCAATTCTCTACTAGATTGTGTCACAATTTCCTTTCTCATATCCCTGTGATTCTCCCACTCCCCTATCATGGCATGGCTTGGTAGGCTATCCATATTATTTTATCACCAGTTCAATCGACCAACCCAAGAGGCTATCCTGAAGTATTCTAGGAGGTGGTTAGTTTATCAACCCCTGCTCATTCATCATCTGCCCACCCCCTATCCTCGAAAATATCAACTTCATAACCCCCAACTTTCTAAACCCTCTTTTTTTCTCAAAACTGCTCCCCATCCCCCTATGCCTAGAGTTGCTTGACTCTTCGCCATGCTTCATCCCCTTTGTTGTTAATATGAGACACTACTCAATGGATCTCCTTACACCATACTCCCACCTGTTGTCATCACAACCTACCCCAAAGAAAGCAAGTCAAGCCAACTTCCTTTAGTCAATCCCTTTCATGACATCCCTACTCTCACATTCTGTCATCGCTCCACAACCCCCCAAAACTAGACTAGCTGAGAAATATTTCTCATCCTAACTGTCCCAAACCAAAAAGACAAGTAGATAATGATGTTCTCTCTTGAGGGAACCTCATCACTAGTCAAAAGATAGTGCATAATGGGGGACTTTAAATAGATCCCTCATTCACTTCCACATCACTAGTGAAGGCTTCAATTCGAGCAACTCGACACAATCCCAACTCTTCATAAGAATGACGATCTTCTCTTCCTCCAACTACCCTTCTAAAGAATATCTAGTAGCTGGCTCGAGTACAAGCTAGATAATAGTGGTGGGGGCCTTTTGGCACCCAAAGTTTTGGGTTCAGTTTTGCATGCGCACACAAATGAAGTTGTGCATGCTCATTCCATAGTTTTGTTTGCACCTAAGAAAATGTACAAGGAATGCCATAATGTGCACATTAGACCAAGTTTTTTCAGTAGAGCACCAAGTGTAAAGACTACCAAGTGTGCATTGGTCTAAGTTTTTTTAGTTGCACTGGAATCGAGGAATATCCCCACTAGAATCAAGAAAAGAATCACAAGGAAATCTCCCTGAATGATTATTTCCAGCAGCATACAAAGATGTGGCGTGACCAAAAGGTCATATTGTCAAGAATTTAAGATTTCCCCTGATACAGAGAGTCTATGTGGATAAATGGCATGCACCAGAAGCGTGCAAGGAACTTGGATCAGACAAGCAAGTGGAGCAGAGAAGAAAGAGACAATGCTCCCATTTTTATTTATCTTAGCTAACAGTATCGAGCTCACTCTGAGCTTGTTGTAATCCTATGATTTTTGAATATATATTATTGTTTCTTTGATATGTTTGATTCATAATGCAAGGCACATGGTTAATTATGTTGAATTTCCACTATTTTATATAGTGATGAAATGAATTTATGTGTCTACCATAGGCAACTGTTCAACGGACTATATATCTCTGATGTGATGGAATACTTCCAGTAATAAAGATATGGTAGTTCTGACCTATATGTGTATGTTATGAATGAGTTGAATATGTGTGTATAGTTTTAATTCTTAGTCCTAAATAGGTTATCAGACCTGAGTTACATGGATGTCAATTACTGTAATTTTTTGTTTGTTTAATCCTTCATCCATGTCACAATACCTTATGCTCTCTGTGATCCTCTATGCATGTCGAGTGAGAGTTTCCTCGACCTTGGCTGAGGATTGATATGTCGTTGCTTTGGGGTTTTGTTGGAAAAATCTGGACGAACCTTGGGTCTAAAACTCCCCGACGCTAAGAACAATGGTACATGCGCAAGTGTGGACCAAAGGCTAACACCTAACAAAAGTCTGTGATGTTCTGTTAGGCCAATTGTATATGTGGAAGCATCATGTTGTTATGAGTCTCAACCTCATAGTGTCATTGTTACTCTGGGGGGTCAACTCTACAAGGTACCATAGGTAGTTATGACTATTGTCCCAACAAAACGGTGTCGCAAAGTAATCTCTCATACCGCAAGTTTAGCCTCCTCACAATATGGTCAGTAGGTGAACAAAAGGACATTGCAACCACTTAACCTCGGCCCAAGACGTTTTTTTCTAGCATAAGCAGTTCGACGTGATTGTATAAGAGCATAGAGGTATTATTGCTTCACCTACGGGGGTTCCTTTGTTGGAAATTTGGTTGTCATTGATGTCAACCTTGATAAATAGGTGAAGTATCATTGATTGATTGGTTTGAGAAACATTTTCAATATTGGACATATTTTTATGAAGGTGACTTGAATGTCAAGAATTTCCAATATTGGGCATAATGTTATGAAGGTTGGACATAATGTTATGAAGGTGACTTGAATGCAAGCATTTTCAATACTGGACATAATGTTATGAAGGTGACTTGAATGTCAAGAATTGTCAATATTGA
>ML844101.1:0-15400 GCA_009831015.1 Picea engelmannii | reverse complement strand
GAGTTATCCAACCTTAAATGATGTAAAGTCGGTTATTCACAAACCCCATTTACTGAATCAAACTAGCGTATTGAACATAGTTCAAGACCTTGCATCGTACTGTTATTAATGATAATTAAACTCAACTCGTTACTAATATCCACGGATCTACCAAACTTGAACATAAATACCATGCAATTGCCTTTATATTAGAATAACATTATACATAACTAATGATTACCTTCCATTATGCAACATAAAAAAATCATAAAGAATCATTAAATGCAAATCACTCACTTTCCATTATAACATAAAAATCATTTACTTTAATGCAATTCATTTACTTTCCATAAATGATTACGTTCCATTTAATGCAAATCCTAAAATGATTCCTTTCCATCATATTATTTCCACAATTGCCTTAACATTACCACATTATAAAACCATGCCTAATTAACAATTATTACCATTAACACCTTATTACTTTAACTAATGTCACTTTAACAATTATTACCTCATACATAAACATTCTTTAACCATAATTACCCTATAAAGTCTTAATTATTTAACAATAATTACCATCAGATCATATTACTTTAACAATCCTTTTTAACAATTATTCTGTAATTACATTGACAGTACCTTAACAATTTAACATTACTTTTTCTATTATAATAATCGGCAAACAGAATATAATTAAATTAGGCATCCAACACTAGCATTCATTGTTGTATGATGTAATAACGGAGCTCCCACCAGAATCAACGTTACACTAATTATCATAATAAAGTGCAATTACAATGACCACCAGATTACAGTCCAGTGGCATTCGCTGCTGATTAAATTATCGATCACTACAGCTATAACTCAGAACCATATATTAAAACGACAATATTGAAACCAAATATTAGAACAACAATATTAAAACCATAATATTAAATGATAATATTAAAACCATAATATTACAACGATAATATTAAAACCAATATTAAAATGATAATCGAACCATATATTAAAACAACAATATTAAAACCAGAATATTTAAAATAGCAATATTAAACCATAATATTAAATGATAATAATGTATTCACCAGTATTGGAAAGCCAGGATTGGATTTGCCTGCATATGAGAGCTAGCAACCTCGCCACGCAGCGAATGTAAAAGAGGTAAGTAATGGAAATACTACCAGAAGGGACGTGCCCCAGGAAAACGCGCAGGCAAAAGCACGCGCAGATGGAATGATTACCCAAAATCAACACGGAACTGCAAAATACCGCCCAACGATGAATCACAATCAAAAGATAAAGGGGATGGTGGTTGTCAGGTGAGTTAATGATGAGAGCGTGGCCGATTTCTGGATCAATTTGTCCATAGTTAAAAAACAAGGCAGAATGCAGAGATAAGAAGAATACCGATTGCAGAGATCGGTGGTTAAGCGTGGGTGTCCCCAACCCCCAACGACAACGCAGAGAGGTTCTACTTTGAAGACGCAGAGAAATTTTTATTTCTTTTACAATAATGCTGAGGTACACGAACCAACGCAGAAAATCCCACCATTAAATCGTGGAGAATAAACAACCAAATGCAGGAAAAAAAAAGACCATGGGAGCGCCGAGATAACGACACTCACAGACAAAATTGCAGAGTTCGCGGGCACCAATTCCATAGGGTTTCCTCCAACGAGTCATACCCGAAGATTGAAGAAGCAAGAAGGAAATACAACAGAACGCAGAGAATAAAATGCACACGGCTGTACAAACGCAGTAATAAATGCCCACACAGATAGAGGACGAAATGCCCCAAACGAAATGCCAGAAATCACAACGAAAGGACAATACTTCACAAAAATGAAAGACAGTAATAAATTTTATTTTTTTGAACGAAGTGACAGTAACTCAAAAAAATGGAATGTCCACAAAACAAAATGCCCACAGTTCCATGAATTCGCCCACCGAGAGCACCAAAGCCCATAGAGAAGGTATCGCCCATAGAAAATATCAGAGAATGATATCCAGCAAGTGCCGGGGTTTAACAATAAATCGGAGAAATAGAGTGCATAAAATCATTTGAAAGCGCAGAGATACAAATCAACCTGTTTGCCGAGTTAAAGACCATTAGAAAAAGATGAATCAGACAGGGACAGGCTCGCTGGTAAATAATAACAAAAGGTGCATGTCTGGTGGTGTAAACCCTTCATACAATCGACAGATTTGCAGAGATTAAGACCATTAACAAGATAAATCAGGGTTCTCGGCAAGCGTTGGATAAACTTAACATTTCAAATCATTGAAGGAAACGGAAGATACAACAAATGTTATATAAAATTTAACTCCAGATTACCTTTCCAATACCAAGCAGATCCACATCATAAATCCCAGTTGCATTCTATTCTACCAATTTAAGAAATCATATTGTTGCCTTAACGTCGTCCTCGAATGTCGTCCGCGCACTCCGTCTCGCTCCTGCTCGCCGACCATAGAGAGCTCACCGGTACCTCCCAGCCAATCTCTAGGGGTACTCTGCTTCCCCCTTAGCCCTCTGAGCTGCAAAGGGGCAACACAAGATCCAGAAGATATGTCTAGCTTCCCATCTCGCCTCCAAGGCTGAGCTACCACTCTAATCCCAGCTGAGAAAATCCCAACTCCTCACAAGAAATTAGTCCAGTCCAAATTTGGCAGCATAACAATACCTAATAGCCCGATTCCCTTTTCCCCTCATCCCCCTTTCTTTTATAGAGTTTTGAGCCCCACATTTATTTTTAAGTTTTAAATAAAACCCTCCAAAAATTCTATGTTGTACAAGTGTCATTCATCCCCCATGTTTCGCCAAAATTAATTTCTTTAACTTATTAGTTGTCTATGTTTCCCTTTTTACGTAGTTTCCCTATTTTTTTTTTATTAATCCCTTCTTTAAAACCAAAAAGGTAAATACGCTCATGCATCTTTTCATTTTATTTTTTTAATTTCATACTTTTTATACTCCCGCTCGTTAAAATAATTTTATTACTATTGGTTCAGTCTGAGTTAACTAAAACTGTAATTTATGTATATTTATATTTTTAAAAAAGTTATGTTTCAATTTTGAATAAGAGTTATGAGTTCATTAAAAGTTAAATGGTTGAAAAAGATTATGAAATATTGTATCCATTTGATATATTGGTTGTATAGTTGGATGAAGTCAACGTTAATAAATCCAAGAACTAGAGCTCAAGTACGTTTTAAAAATTGTATTCTCATTTCACTACATTGAGGTGTGAACTCTAGCCTAAAATGTCATAATGATGTTTGCTTAATTATTTTAATGGTTATTAGGGTTAATTGCTTTTAATAATGATATTTGGGTATAGGACTAGGTCAATATTCATTGGAGCTATTTCATTTAGAATTAGGGTTAGGCTCTTTTTAGAGTTAGGGCCTTTTTCCTTAAGGTCAAACGGAATTTTTATCTTAGAGAACTTTTTTTTTTTTTTACTTAGGTTTAGATTTTGAACTGGGCGACACTGGGTTAGGGAAGTTGTTTTAAGGATTTCTTAAGGCGTTATTGTCTTAGGGATATTTAGGTTTGTTTCCTTCATCCACATCCATGCGACGTGGCCTTCAGGACGCACCACGTGCTCCAAGGGTGCCACTCGCCTCGTTCGTTTCCTTTGCGCGACGTGCCCTTCAGGATGCACCACATGCTCCAAGGGTGCCACTCGCTTCTTGTGTTTCTTTTGTGTGACGTGCCCTTTAGGATGCACCACGTGCTCGAAGGGTGCCACTCGCCAACTGGACTGATTGGTAGACATCTATAACCCCTGGAGTCAACACTCCGCCAGGTGAACTTGTGGGAGACTAAGGGCTCTAAGGAATAAGGACCCTGCCTTATTGCGAACCCCTTAGAATCATTATGAGCGACTGTCGTAGTCTTCCCTCACGACATCATGGATCTTCTCGAACTAGGTAATTGTTAACCTACAATTCGAGCCAGGGCGGGAGTGCTAGTAGGCGGTGGCAGGGCTGCTGTCCACCCCTCTCCCTCAACCTCTCTGGAATCGTGTGTGGCCCCTTTACTCCATATGTGAGTCTGGTCGACAAGCTATCGTCAGCCTGCATCATCAACAATCGTGTCAGAACATGTCAACATCATATCATCAGATCAAAGAAATATCACAGTAAATAAATCAACCCAAATAGCACACTCCCTGACTCAATCCAAAGTCCAAGGGGGTTCCACTGATGCCTCTGCATCCTCAAGGTCCGAAACCGTGCACACTCAATGAAACTGAGTCAGTAGCACCTATCTACATCCAAGTAGTAAAAACATCATGTCATCTATCATAACTCATCATAATCAAGGGTAAATAGTTTAACATCATAAAAGTCCAGATCACTTGCGAGAAAGTGTCCTCAAAGAATAAGTTTTCTCAATGCGCCAGAGCGAGATGTTACATACACCCCCTCTTGGTCTAAACTTCGTCCCAAAGTTTCTGAGTATAAATGCTGAAATAAAAGTACCATATTATCATAAGTCTATCTATCAAACACAAATGGGAACTGCTGGCGCATATCATATGCATCCTCCCAGGTCGCCGAGTGTGGACTATAACTGTCCCACTGGACCTTGACCTGATCTACCGTTCGACGTCGTAACTGTCGAACGCGATGATCTAAGATGTGGACCGGCTCAGCCATGAGTGCTCCCTCATCCGATACCTGCAAGGAACTCAGGTCAATCACGTGAGTAGAATCACTAATATAATGTCTCAAAACAGATACATGAAAAACATCGTGCATACGCCTCAAATAATCAGGCAAGGCTAGTCGATAGGCCACCGGCCCCTTTCTCTCCACAATCTCGAAGAGTCCCACGAACCTAGGAGAGATTTTAGCTCCCTTTCCAAATTTGATCGAACTCTTATGTGGTTTAACCCGCAAGAAGACTCGATCGCCAACCTCGTAACTACAGTCGACTCGGTGCGCATCGGCATAACTGTTCTGTCGATATTGCGCTTATTTTATCCTTTGGCTTATGGTTTGCATTTTCTCTTCCATTTCTTGGATTGCTTCTGGTCCTACCAGGACCCTATCCTCAAGCCGATCCCAACTCAAGGGCGTCCGACACGGTCGCCCATAAAGGAACTCAAAAGGTGCCATCTTAATGGTGCTCTGGTAACTGTTGTTATAAGCGAACTCTACTAGAGGCAAGAATTCCTCCCAATGTTTTTGTTGGTCCATCACGTACATGCGCAACATGTCTTCCAAGGTTTGGTTCATTCGTTCTGTCTGTCCATCAGTCTTTGGGTGATACGCAGTACTAAAATTAAGCTGGGTTCCCAAGGCCTCTTGAAAACTCATCCAAAATCGTCCAGTAAACATCGATCCTCGATCGTATATAATGTTCTTAGGCATGCCATGGAGCCTCACAATCTCACTGATGAAAACTCTCACTATGTCAGGTGTCTGATACATCATACACACAGAAATAAAGTGAGCACTCTTCATCAGAGTGTCTACTACTACAAAAATCGAGTCGTGTCTCCTGGCCGTCAGTGGAAATCCAACAATAAAATCCATCGAAATAACTTCCCATTTTGATTCCGAAATGGCATGTGGTTGAAGTAAACCTGCTTGGTGTCTATGCTCAGCCTTTACCTGCTGACACTCTAGACATCTAGCCACAAAGTTGACTATGTCGGCCTTCATTCCCTTCCAGAAGAATAAGGGTTTAAGGTCTGCCCTCATCTTCGTGACTCCAGGGTGAGCCATGTAAACTGCTCTATGAGCCTCGCTCAGGATCAACATCCTCAACTTGTCGTTGGGCGGTAGGTAAATCCAACCTCTAAACCTCATTAAACCATCGCTATCAAATGAATATCCCTCATATCGTCGTACCATCATTGTGTTTTGTCCGATAAAATCCTCGACTTCTTTGTACCAGTCATCATCATGCTGTAAAGTGAGAATCTTCTCACGTAGATTTGTCTGAAGAGGTAACACCGAAAAGATGCGTGGCCTCCGACTCAAGGCATCAGCCACTTGGTTCACTGTTCCCTTTATGTAAGTAATCTCGAAGTCATACTTGCTAAGCAATTCCGACCAACGCCGTTGTCGCTCGTTCAGGTCACTTTGCGTAAAAATGTGTTGTAGTCCACAATGATCAGTCCTTAATTCAAATTTTCGTCCAACAAGGTAGTGTTTCCATACCTTCAAGGCATATACAATGGATAATAACTCCAAATCATGTGTCGCGTAGTTTTCCTCATGCCTTCTTAGTTTCCTCAAAATGTAAGCAATCACTCGTCCGTCTTGCATCAAGACTTCGCCTAAACCTTGCTTGGATGCATCAGTGCATACCAAGAACTCTTTGTCCATGTCAGGGACTTTTAGTGTCAGCGTTGTTGTCAACAACTCTTTAAGCCTTCATAATGCTTCCACGCATTTCTCATTCCAAACAAACTTCTTATTTTTCTTCTGCAATTCCATGATCGGATTTTCTATCTTCGAAAATCCCTTGACAAACCATCGATAGTATCCTGCTAAACCCATAAAAATATGCACTTCTGTGACATTCGTCGGCGCAGGCCATTCCATAATAGCCTCAACCTTGGTTGGATCAATGGCGATACCTTCGCCAAAAATGACATGCCCTAAGTAGTGAATCCTCGCTTGATAAAAAGAACATTTGGACAACTTCCCATACAATTTGTGCTCTCGTAGACACTGTAGTACCAAACGCAAGTGCTCATCATGCTCCTCCATCGTCCAAGAGTAGATCAAGATATCGTCAAGGAATACCTGGACGAACTTGTCCAAGTACTCGTGGAACACCCCGTTCATCAAACTCATGAACACCCCTGGGGCGTTTGTCAATCCAAACGGTAAAACAATAAACTCGTAATGTCCAAATATCGTCTTAAAGGCAGTCTTAGGGACGCCATCCTCCTTGATCCGTAACTGGTGATACCTTGATCACAAATCGATCTTGGAGAACACCGTCTCACCCTTCATTTGATCGAACATATCATCAATTCTTGGTAAGGGATACTGATTCTTGATCGTAGCCTTGTTCAGTTGACGGTAGTCAATGCAAAGCCTCCATGATCCATCCTTCTTTCGTATGAAAATAACTGGTTCACCCCACGGTTACACACTAGGGCGTATCAGTCCCAGGTCCAACAACTCCTTCAGCTGCATTTTCAACTCTTGCAACTCCGGGGTCGACATCTGGTAAGGCGTTCTTGCTATCGGTTCGGTCCCCGCTTTCAGGTCTATGGTAAACTCCAATTCCCTTTCCGACGACAACCCAGGTAACTCCTCTGGAAACACGTCTGCAAAGTCCTTCACCACTGGAAAGTGTTCTAGAACTTCCGCTACTCCCTTCTCGTTTAGCACGAGGATTGCATAAAGTTTGCACCCCTTGCGCATACTCTTCTGTAACTGTAAGGAAGAGACAAACCGCTGGGAAACTCCCTGGTTTCGTCCTACAATCACACGTCTCTGTCCTTCGTNGTCCAACAACTCCTTCAGCTGCATTTTCAACTCTTGCAACTCCGGGGTCAACATCTGGTAAGGCGTTCTTGCTATCGGTTCGGTCCCCGCTTTCAGGTCTATGGTAAACTCCAATTCCCTTTCCGACGGCAACCCAGGTAACTCCTCTGGAAACACGTCCGCAAACTCCTTCACCACTGGAAAGTGTTCTAGAACTTCCGCTACTCCCTTCTCGTTTAGCACGAGGATTGCATAAAGTTTGCACCCCTTGCGCATACTCTTCCGTAACTGTAAGGAAGAGACAAAGCGCAGGGAAACTCCCTGGTTTCGTCCTACAATCACACGTCTTTGTCCTTCGTCATCAACCAAGCTCAACCGTTTCGTCTAACAGTTGAGTATCGCCTCATGCGATTCCAACCAATCCATACCGATCACGACGTCATAAGATCCTAAGATCGTGACGTACAAGTCGACCCTCGTGACAAACTCTCCCAGGTTAAGGGCACAGCCCGTAACCTTTCCTCCAACCTTCTGTTTGGCTCTCGAAGCCATCTCCACGAAGCTAAACTCATCCTGTTCGACTTCCTTTACCTTAATCCTTTTAAGCGTTGCACTCGAAATGAAACTCTCAGTAGCACCTATGTCTATCAAAATGCTGAGGCTCTGGTCAGCGACAGTACCTGTCGTCTCGACCACAGTCGACTGGTGCTCCACCTAGGGGTTATTCACCACTGCATGAATCTGATGGGCCTTGCCCATATCTCCCAGTATAGTGGGTTCAGTTGATCCAGATGCCCTGGTCCTCTCCATAGGGCAGTCGTGTTGGTAGTGTGGCTCCCCACACGTCCAACACCCCTTCTTCGGCCCAGTAGTCCTGGTACCCGAAGTAGAAGATGACCGCACATCGGCCTGAAACCCTGGTTTGTTCTACTGAACAAGCCTAAACTGCTGCTACTGTTGGAAATGCTGCTGCTAGTGTTTTGGTCCTCGATAAGGTGTCCACTGCTGAGGCGGAGGTCGTCGGGGTGTAGCAAAAGTGGATCCCCTCTGGAAGCCACGATATCCCGGTGTATGTCTCGCTGGTGTCTGATGCTGCAGCGTACCAGATGAACCCTGCCCTGTAGGTCTCGCGGGGGTCCTAGTATAACCGCCACTGATAAGCTCCTCCTTTGCTATGAGGGCCTTTTGGATAGTGTCGTGCAAGGTTTGAGGCATCAAGATCCTAACCTTTGCACGCAGGCTGTCGTTAAGGCCAAACACGAACTGGTTGACCTTGAGTTTCTCCATGTTAAGGTGCGAAGCATACCGAAGTAGCTCCATAAAATGTGCCTCGTACTCGGGCACCGTACGACCTCCCTGTCGTAATGTGTTAAACTCATTGAACTGACGCTCGATGAATTCTTCTAAAAGGTACCTCTCTCGAAACCGTTCCTCAAATAGTTCCCATGACACGTCTTCAACGACCATGTTCAGCTGTGGTAGGAGTGTCTTCCACCATAGAAGATCGCTCCCCTTCAGTTGAAAGACCGCCATGCAGACCTTCATGTTGGATGTATAATCGTGAAGTGTGAAGCACATCACCATATTCTCCAACCATGCCTCGGCGGATGCGTCGTTCGGGGCACCAAAGAACTCGGGAAATTTTACCTTCTTGAGTTCACGGTGAATGTTACCTATAACGGCTGGTGCGCACAGCGGAACCTCAGCGAGTGCCAGTGCCCTGGCCTCGTCTCTGTCCAATCAACTGATCAATGCCTTAGACATGCACTGAAAAGACCTCATCATCCCGACCACGTCTCCAACTGCTATATGATCCTGTCCGAGAACCTGCTCGCCTCCCTGGGGGTTAGACCCCTTAGGTGTGGATGCTACTGGAGGCGTCACGCCTCCTCCCCTAGCACCTCGTCGTCTGCCTCCGTGGCATCCTCTAACCATGATTACCTGCACACACACAATCAACTCAGTCAGCAATAGTATAATCAATCTAATCATGTCATCGAAAGCTGTGGCGCATCCCAAGCCGCGGGTCGAACCTGCTCTAATACCATATGTAACATCCTCCTCATTACGACAACGACTCTTTAACAGGTGAATTCTTTTTTTTGTGTGTTTAAGGTGTGTGCGTGCGTGTAGAAGTAACATACACACTTGACTCCACGTCGCCACCCGACAACCAACAAGACTCAACCGCGATGTTCATCACAAGAAGACTGAAGGCACACAACGAGTAACTGCAAGCAATAAACGACCATAGACACAAGGCGCACCACACAAACATTTAACGACATATTGGGTTATGCACAGTATGAACCCAGAGGGTAGAATCCATAGTAGTAGATCTTACTATTTCTGTACAAGAAAGCAGGGTGTTTAATCTTAGTTCTCTGCTCCGGAGAGAGAGAAGGTGAGATAGGCTCCTGGCCGACTACTCAGACAGAAACTAGTAATCTCCGCCAGGTGTGTCGTAAGAGTGGAAACCCTGCCTTTAAAGGGCCCGAGACTCTTGATACGAAACTGGATTCTTTACACAAAAACAATCACACACAAACCTATATACTAAGCTACAGTGAGATGTCTACATCCTGCCGGACAAAAACTGACCAAGTAATAAGATGATTACGACCTCATACAGCATAAATTATATGAACAACGTCCTCTAGGAAGGCGCAAGTAAGAAGGACTCTGACATTGACCATCCATGATTAAGACTCACAGACAAAATTACAGACCAGTTTCTCCATTTAAAATTTATTAATCGACGAGTTATCCAACCTTAAATAATTTAAAGTCGGTTATTCACAAACCCAATTTACTGAATCAAACTAGCGTATTGAACATAGTTCAAGACCTTGCATCGTATTGTTATTAATGATAATTAAACTCAACTCGTTACTAATATCCATGGATCTACCAAACTTGAACATAAATACCATGCAAATGCCTTTATATTAGAATAACATTATACATAACTAATGATTACCTTCCATTATGCAACATAAAAAAAAATCATAAAGAATCATTAAATGCAAATCACTCACTTTCCATAAAGTGATTACTTTCCATTATAACATAAAAATCATTTACTTTAATGCAATTCATTTACTTTCCATAAATGATTACATTCCATTTAATGCAAATCCTAAAATGATTCCTTTCCATTATATTATTTCCACAATTTCCTTAACATTACCACATTACAAAACCATTCCTAATTAACAATTATTACCATTAACACCTTATTACCTTAACTAATGTCACTTTAACAATTATTAACTCATACATCAACATTCTTTAACCATAATTACCCTATAAAGTCTTAATTATTTAACAATAATTACCATCAGATCATATTACTTTAACAATCCTTTTTAACAATTATTTCCTAATTACATTGACAATACCTTAACAATTTAACATTACTTTTTCTATTATAATAATCGGCAAACATAATATAATTAAATTAGGCATCCAACACTAGCATTCATTGTTGTATGATGTAATAACGGAGCTCCCACCAGAATCAACGTTACACTAATTATCATAATACAGTGCAATTATAATCACCACCAGATTATAGTCCAGTGGCCTTTGCTGCTGATTAAATTATTGATCACTACAGCTATAATTCAGAACCATATATTAAAACGACAATATTGAAAGCAAATAATAGAACAACAATATTAAAACGATAATATTAAAACCATAATATTACAACGATAATATTAAAACCAATATTAAAACGATAATCGAACCATATATTAAAATGACAATATTAAAACCAGAATATTTAAAACAACAATATTAAACCATAATATTAAACGATAATAATGTATTTGACGGGATTGGAAAGCCAGGATTGGATTTGCCTGCGGCTGAGAGCTGGCAACCTCGCCACGCAGTGAATGTAATAGAGGTAAGTAATGGTAATATTGCCAGAAGGGACGTGCCCCAGGAAAACGCGTGGGCAAAAGCATGCGCAGATGGAATGATTACCCAAAATCAACACGGAACTGCAAAATACCACCCAGCGATGAATCACAATCAAAAGAGAAAGGGGATGGTGGTTGCTAGGTGAGTTAATGATGAGAGCGTGGCTCGTTTCTAGATCAATTCGTCCATAGTTAAACAACAAGGCAGAACGCAGAGATAAGAAGAATACCGATCGCAGATATCTTTGGTTAAGCGTGGGTGTCCCCAACCCCCAACCAAAACGCAGAGAGGTTCTACTTTGAAGAGGCAGAGAAAGTTTTATTTCTTTTACAATAATGTTGAGGTACACGACCCAATGCAGAAAATACCACCATTAAATCGAGGAGAATACACAACCAAACGCAGGAAAAAAAAAGACCATGGGAGCGCCGAGATAACAACACTCGCAGACGAAATTGCAGAGTTCACGGGCACCAATTCCGCAGGGTTTCCTCCAGCGAGTCATACCCGAAGATTGCAGAAGCAAGAAGGAAATACAACAGAACGAAGAGAATAAAATGCACACGGCTGTACAAACGCAGTGAGATAAAACGCAGTAATAAATGCCCACATAGATAGAGGACGAAATGCCCCAAACAAACTGCTAGAAATCACAACGAAAGGACAGTACTTCACAAAAACGAAAGACAGTAATATTTTTTTTTTTTTGAACAAAGTGACAGTAACTCAAAAAAACGGAATGTCCACAAAACGAAATTCCCACAGTTCCATGAATTCGCCCACCGAGAACACAAAATCCCATAGAGAAGGTATCGCCCATAGAAAACATCAGAGAATGATATCATAAATATGCGGGTGAACTCAGATATTTGTGAATATCAGAAATAGAGTGCAGAAAATCATTTGAAAGCGCAGAGATACAAATCAACCTGTTTGCTGAGTTAAAGACCATTAGAAAAAGATGAATCAGACAGGGATAGGATCGCTAGTAAATAATAACAAAAGGTGTATGTTTGGTGGTGTAAACCCTTCATACAATCGACAGATTTGCAGAGATTAAGACCATTAACAAGATAAATCAGGGTTTTCAGCAAGCATTGGATAAACTTAGCATTTCAAATCATCGAAGGAAATGAAAGATACAACAAATTTTATATAAAATTTAACTCCAGATTACCTTTCCAATACCAAGCAGATCTACATCATAAATCCCAGTTGCATTCTATTCTACCAATTTAAGAAATCATACCGTTGCCTTAACGTCGTCCTCGAATGTCATCCGCACGCTCCGTCTCGCTCCTGCTCGYCGACTGTAGAGAGMTCACCGATACCTCCCARYCAATCGCTAGGGGTACTCTGCYTCCCCCTTAGCCCCCTGAGCCGCAAAKGGGCCACACAAGATCCAGAAGATATGTCTAGCTTCCTAGCTTTCCTCCAAGGCTGAGCTACCACTCTAATCCSAGCTGAGAAAATCCCAACTCCTCACAAGCAATCAGTCCAGTCCAAATTCGGCAGAATAACAATACCTAAYAGCCCGATTTCCTTTTCCCCTCATCCCCCTTTCTTTTATAGAGTTTTGAGCCCCACATTTATTTTAAGTTTTAAAGAAAKCCCTCCAAAAATTCTCTGTTGTACAAGTGTCATTCATCCCCCACGTTTCTCCAAAATTAATTTCTTTAACTTATTAATTGTCTATGTTTSCCTTTTTACGTASTTTCCCTATTTTTTTTTTATTAATCCCTTCTTTAAAACCAAAAAGGTAAATGCGCTCATGCATCTTTTCATTTTATTTTTTTAATTTCATACTTTTTATACTCCCGCTCGTTAAAATAATTTTATTACTATTCGTTCAGTCTGAGTTAACTAAAACTGTAATTTATGTATATTTATATTTTTAAGAAAAGTTATGTTTCAATTTTGAATAAGAGTTATGAGTTCATTAAAAGTTAAATGGTTGAAAAAGATTATGAAATATTGTATCTTTTTGATATATTGGTTGTATAGTTGGATGAAGTCAACGTTAATAAATCCAAGAACTAGAGCTCAAGTACGTTCTAAAAATTGTATTCTCATTTCACTGCATTGAGGTATGAACTCTAGCCTAAAATCTCATAATGATGTTTTCTTAATTATTTTAATGGTTATTAGAGTTAATTGCTTTTAATAATGATATTTGGGTATAGGACTAGTTCAAGATTCATTGGATCTATTTCATTTAGAATTAGGGTTAGGCTCTTTCTAGAGTTAGGGCCTTTTTCCTTAAGGTTAAACGAAATTTTTATCTTAGAGAAGTTTTTTTTTTTTGACTTAGGTCTCGATTTTGAACTGGGCGACACTCGGTTAGGGAAGTTGTTTTATGGATTTCTTAAGCCATTATTGTCTTAGGGCTATTTAGGTTTGTTTCCTTCATCCACATCCATGCGACGTGCCCTTAAGGACGCACCACGTGCGCCAAGGGTTCCACTCGCCTCGTTCATTTCCTTTGCGCGACGTGCCCTTCAGGATGCACCACGTGCTCCAAGGGTGCCACTCGCCAACTGGACTGATTGGTAGACATCTATAACCCCTGGAGTCAACACTCCACCAGGTGAACTTGTGGGAGACTAAGGAATCTAAGGAATAAGGCCCCCGCCTTATTGCGTGCCCCTTAGAATCATCGTGAACGACTGTCGCAGTCTTCCCTCACGGCATCGTGGATCCTCTCTAACTAGGGAATCGTTAACCTACAGTTCGAGCCACGGCGGGAGTGCTAGTAGGCGGTGGCAGGGCTGCTGTCCACCCCTCTCCCTCAACCTCTCTGGAATCGTGTGTGGCCCCTTTACTCCATATGTGAGTCTGGTCGGAAAGCTATCGTCAACCTGCATCATCAACAATCGTGTCAGAACATGTCAACATCATATCATCAAATCAAAGAAATATCAGAGTAAATAAATCAACCCAAATAGCACACTCCCTGACTCAATCCGGAGTCCAAGGGGGTTCCACCGATGCCTCTGCATCCTCAATGTCCGAAACCCTGCACACTCAATGAAACTGAGTCAACAACACCTGTCTACATCCAAGTAGTAAAAACATCATGTCATATATCATAATGCATCATAATCAAGGGTAAATAGTTTAACATCATAAAAGTCCAGATCACTTGCGAGCAAGTGTCCTCAAAGAATAATTCTTCTCAGTGTGCCAGAGCAGGATGTTACATTTTTACTCATGTCCTCATCTTTTATTCTAACCTGGTGAAAACCATGTCTTAAATCCAATTTAGAAAAAATATTTGCCCCACCCACTTGATCGAACAAATCATTGATCCTAGGTAAGGGGTACTTGTTTTTAACTGTCATTTTGTTTAATTGTCTGTAATTGATTTATAATATCAAATTTTCGTATTTCTTTTTAACAAAAAGGACTGGTGTTCCCCATGGTGAAACACTCKGTCTGATATATTCTTTGTCCAATAATTCCTGTAAATGAATTTTTAATTATGTTAATTCYGGTAAAMTCATTATGTAGGGTGCTTTAGATATAGTGGTTGAACCAGGTAGTAGGTCGATAGAAAGTTATATCTCTCTCCTTGGGGGTAACTCAGGTATCTCATCAACAAACTCATCTCTTAAATCATGCAAAATGACAAAATCCTTCAATCTAGGTTTATTTTTGTCTTCCAAGAGATTTGTTACTTGGATGCCATAAATCTGACAACCCTTTCTCATGCATTTCTTAAATTGCATTGTTGAAATCTGTGTAACTGAGATTGGTTTTTGTATACCTTGAACTGTCCTAATAGTGTCATTTTCCTAATATGTTGTTGTTAATAATATGTTGTTGTTACTTTTAGTTGTTTAATGTTTTGTTTATTTCGAAATCATTACAACTTAACTACACACGATGAGGATAAAAGCAAATTCATAAAACTTCTACACAATATATAGTTTTATTGCATGCAATATGTAATGACATATTGCACGCAATATGTTATGACATATTGCACGCAATATGTTATGACATATTGCACGCAATATGT